>JAJEOU010002052.1:0-12070 GCA_021534815.1 Acrocephalus arundinaceus
TATAACATCAGGGTTTAAGTGTGAGCCTTCAGCAAAGAGAAGGCTCTGTTTCTATTACTGCTTGGAAAGAGTAGTGAGATTTATATAAAAAAAAATTGTCTGTATTTCCTCTTGACGGGTTGGAATTACGTGTGTTGTGTGTTGTTGTGTAAATGAACTAATTCCGTACTGAAGACTGAGGAAAACAGAGACTGAAGATCAAGTTTTTTATTACTAAAACTAATTTAAATACATATTAAAGGAATCTTAAATCAATGTTACATGGCAATCTCTGTGTTTCTCCCTGTTGGTGTAGTTGTGATGAGGCTTTAATGTAGATTTGCAGAAATGAGGTCCCCAGCAGATGGTCTGTCTGATATTTCGTGCTTACTGTCAGAGTTTTAGTTTATGTGTGGACAACATTTACACATTGTAGCTTTTAATTTTGTTTACGTAAGGAGGGAATGAACTTATCCAGGAATTTTTTCATACTTATTGTCTTGAAGTTTACCTTGAACTTTGATCTTCTTTAATTAATATTTGTTGTATGTGCTTACGCCAGAGATTTTCTATCTTTTCTATGACCTCCAGTTAGGAAATACTAGACCGCTCTGAATCTTGTATGGCATGTGTCGGTCTAGTTGTGTCAGTGGTCTTCGTCAGTTCTTGTCTTTGTGACATTGTCCTAACAGTGGCTGCTGTTAATGTAAGGTGGTGGTGTATATAGTCCTTAGAAGGCTAAACCTTTTTGGATATATTGAGTCGTGTGAATGTATGTGGGGTGTAAATAGTGAGGGAATGTGTGCTTTTTGTGATTGAAAAGCTTGGAGACTGGCTTGCTGTCTCTTTCATAGTTTACTTTTCTTCTGAACACTCTTGTTATATCTTCTGTGTGAGCTTTCCTTAGGGTTGGTCGTTAGATTTTGTGCAACTATTTGCAGGGCCGTGTGCTGGGGTAGAGCTGGTGACGTATTGTCGGGGTGTTGGAATTCAGTACTTCAGTGTGCAACATGCGGTTGTTTTGTCTTCTGTGCGTATTTTATCAATTTTAGGTTTAGGGATAGATGTGATGTAGTTATGTTTCACTGTTTTCTTTGTGTGCGTGTTGATTCATGGTTGTTTGCTGGTCTAGTTTTGGCGTGATATTTGTTTTGCTGAAATAACACAGTGTCTGTGTATGTTTTCTGGTATTTCCTTGAATGTGAGATTCCTGGTTTTTCGTCATACTGTTGAAACTAGTTGGATTGTTTGTACGTACAATAACACATTCTATTACTGCTTTGTCTTCCATGGGAGACATTATGTGTTTTCTAACTTGAGTCTTGAGGTATTTTATTGAGGTTTGTGTTTGTGTGTCATGACACAGGACTCCCAATTGCTGGGTTGTGCGTGGAGAGATGTTACTGTTGGCAAAGGAGATGTTTGTGTCTTATGAGTGTCGTCTTTGCTCAGTTTAGGATTTTGGTTTCTGTGTCACATGAGCTTGTCTTTACCCTGCAGGCTATTGTGGTAGTGTTTTGTTGTTGACTTGAAAACCCTGCTTAACTGATGTGAGAGGAGTGCTAAAGTTTATTCGTGTATCGATCTGGTCTTTGTTGGCAATCAATTTTCTCTGCCGGTATCTTTGCCTTGTAAATAGCGAGCTTTGATCAAACCATCCTGTGTGTGTGTTGTCTTGTGCGGTATGCTTTTGGTCAATTGAGAAGTAGATGGTGCAAATGTAAGTTGTGTTGTGTGTTTGCAGGGTGGAGGTATATCTTTCAGATTGTATTTGTTTGTTTGTTGATTGTTATAATGGGTAAGGTGTTATGGTCTTTTGTGGTGGTTGTGGTGTGTGGAAGATGTTGGGTGTCTAGATGGAATGTGTTCGTGTCTTGAGTACGTGATCGTTTTCTTTTGCTATCCCTTGAGACTCTTTTTCTTGGTATGTTTTTAAATGGCTGTGTAAGTTTAGTGTCAAGTTAATGAGGGTGTCTGTAAGATCCTGGGGAATGGGGATGATCTGAGAATTGAAGGATTTATGATATTTAGTCATTGTGTTTATGTTTGAGTAAGACCAGAGCAGGATTTGTAGAGGTTGTCCTGGGCTGTGTGTTAATGCTATGTTGTATGTTGTGTGGTGTGGCTCATGTTCTGGCTTTGGTTTTTGTTTTTGAGTTGCTGATATTTTCTGTGTAGTCCTCCTGTGGATATGATTCCGTTGTTTTTGTGACTGGTTCTGTCTTGATGCGTGCTGGTTGCATTCTTGGTGTATTTTGATTCTGTTTTTATAATGTCCAGTAACTATTTTGTGTTTGGTGTGTGGCCTGTTTTGGGTGACTTACATAAGGCGCGCGATGTGTAGAGATGGAGTGTGTTTTGTGTTGGTGTGCATGTTAACAATTGGTGTATTGGGTGTTTTAGAACCGTGTGTGTGTTAGGTGTGCCAGTAATGTTATTTGTCGCTGTTTGGAGAGGACGTGTATGTTTAGTTATGATTATGTCTTTTCTCTGCAAGTTGGGGAGGAGTGTTAAGGACGTGTCTGTATGAGTACCCATGCACCAGATTTAAGCTTAATAAGAAGGATCTTGTGAAGTTCTTGGTAGTCAGCTTATGTTACGGGTTTGTGAAGTGCTTCGTTGACTGGTTTTTTGGTTTGACGTTGACCTGTTGTGATGTTGATTATGTATGGAGAGGTTTGTATTTGGTCTTTGAAATTGATTGTCCACAATTTTCCACGGGGCAAAGATTTTGTATAGAATAGGTGGTCACATTGATACTCTCTAAGAAATGAGAGATGGGACCTGTTGGTGTATAGGAATGATTATTTAGATACTGGAATTCTAGTGATGCCTTAAGGGATACTCTCTTGTAGGTACAATAAGGTGCGATTACTCTCAGAATAAGGAGATATCCTCTGGAAAATAGTAAGCGAACCGAGGAGATTGGTAGTAACCTAGAGGTCCAAAAAATTGAGCTCTCTTGAGGTTGTCTGGAAGTGAACCGAGGTGTTAGGCAGTGAGATAGCCATTCGCGCAGCAAAGAATCCCCTATGGGAGAAGAGATGGATGAAAAACTGACCGTGCTCTCGGTTGAGCTGGTATCTTAGGTGCAAAGGATACGTGAGTAGGAAAACCAAATGATAGACAAGAAACTTGAAAACAAAATGTCTCAGAAGACTGATACACAGGGGGAGTGATAACTCTGTTACGTGTGGGCAGTGACGTCCTGAAACTCACAGCGCCTTTGCGGTTATGTGTCAATATATGTATTATTACTCCGCATGCTACAATGGATTGGTTTTGTTAATGATTCCCATTAACACACTGGGAGTCCAGAGCGAATATGTATGCTAGCTTTTTCTTCTATATAATGTAGGATGGCATTTGTGTTTAGGGGTATACTATAAGTCTGCCTGCCAAGGTAGTGTGATTTAGGCTATTGACACTATTGTTTGTGTAACGAGAATTTGTAAAAATTCAAAATGGTCATGTTAGTGTGGATAATAACTGCGAATGGGCTTGATGAGATATGTTACTTGTAAGGACCAGTTATCATGATTTTGTCGTATATACGTGTGTACGAGGATTGCCCCCGGTTGATAATAGTTAATCCAAAATATCTTCTTGAGGGAATAGTGGTAGGACCACATCACCCATTGGGTAGAGGTTTTGCCCACTAAAGGAAGGAACGAGCAGCAAGATTTGAGAATTTAGTAACATACAGATTCCATCTTGATAACAAATACACTCCTCTCGGTATGGGTGTATATAACATAGCATCAGACTCAGAACTAGATCGGATTCCTCTTGCCCATGATTATAAGCTCAATGGAATCTTAAAGAATGATAGTCTAATATAAGATGCCCATCGGCATCAAGTGAAAAGCTTCGCGCATCCCCGTTTGTGTCATTTCGTGCCCCGAAGGGTGTGCAGGTAAAGTGATCTGATATGAAAGAGAATTGATCAATACTAAAAAACGACTTTGATAAATTGTTCCAATTGAATTTTAACAAAGCTAATTGATAAGAACTCCACTTGAGAATGTGAGCCTAGACAATGTTACGCTCGTGACCTCTATTTTAATAGAGCAGTGAATTGATATGAACTTATGCCTCGATCTGACCTAGGGGTTTCCCCTACGAAAGAGTTTTGGGCTCCCATCCTATTCAACCCCTCAGTACTGGGAGCTATCAGGAAGGAAGAAACTGGCAGCCGACTAGTATATAAGTACAATCGGTGAAGATCTTAGAAGATCTTCGAAAGAGAGGGTATATCCCATAACTTAGTCTCCCTCTGAAAGCTCATTAATACTCTCCTCGAGATCGGGTCCTGGGGACTTGTGCCTCCTATTAAAGTCTTTGGTAGTTTACTATTGTTGCTATGTGACTCTAGAGAATTCTAATGGTTCCTTCAGTGCTCTCTGTCTGACTTCGCACTGTGCTAGATCCGAATACCGAAATAAAAGCGGCTGGACTCAACATTTTGCTTGGTAGATAATAGGACAGTGCCAGTCACCAGGTGTTGTTGTGTGTAGTATTAATGTTTTCGGAAATCCAGTCTTATAAGTAGCATAAGTATTTGTCATTCGTGTGTGAAATGTATGACTTTCAAAAAATTAATATTCTAGATCTCCTTTTTATGAGATTAGATTTCAGAAGCAAAGCCCCAAAGCCATGTGATAAGGACTCTGTGATGACTCAAAGTGACGTAATGTTTGCAGAGTATCAGGTTGTTAATTAGTAGGTGTAAAGGTAAGATTGTATTAAATGATCCTTGTCTCCATTTAGATAGTGCTGTATTCCGTGGAAAAATCTCCGTATTCCCAGTTAATTAGATTAATGCAACGAGTTTAGAACGATTTGCCTTCAATAGTAAAGATCTTGATTATAGATTGTTCGTAGTGTTAAGGCCAAAAGAGTTAAAAAGGTTCTCTCATAGGGCACCCTCCTAGTAACATGCAAAGACGCAATAAAGCGAATGGACCCTCGGACAACATATAGAAGAATCACGGACTAATGTAATATTAATCTACCACATGTGAGCAGCTCAGAAACTCCCAGGCAGGCATAACGGCGAGGTGAGAATCTCATGACATTGAGAGATTGGTCATTTATGTGGATCACTCGTGTGTGATAGCTGATGATAATCTTTCTTGTTATGATGGATTGCATGGTGTTAAACAGATAGGTAGTGTCTTGTTTTTTCGAGTGCGTATGACTTTCCCCTATCTGGAAGAACGGGGAGAGTGGAGGAACTGGCATTGTTTATCAGGGTCGAGACCTGAATTACCACTTGCTTTGAGGGATAATTAAGCACAATTAATTATTGCCAAGGAATGATAGCGTAGCACAATATTGGCTCGGCTAGAAATTCGGGAAGCAAACAATTTTTTTTTATAGTCAGACGTGTTCCAAAGAATGACGGATTGAGTAATGCCTCGTATCAGAGATTGGTTGTTGTATGGGAGAATTGCGCCTAAATCGAGGGGTGGATTTATCTCACTGACCTGTGGATAAAAGATGACAGCCACTGACAGTGAGAAAAAGCAGATAGAAAGAGCCCTTAGTAAAAATCTATTTATTGAACTTGATTGAGAGATTAAGCTCCACGAACTAAACATCACCATTGTTGGGTATGAGCCGAGCATCGACAAGATGGCTACGAACCTGCTATGGGCCTGGGGAGGGAACTCAATGTGTGTTATGCACTTCCTCTTCGAATCATCTGAGATGGGTAAGCCTAAATGCGTGGGTAACAAGAGCCCCCAGAATGAAAGGTAAGTATTAGAGGACGATAAAGTAACCGAAATGGGAATTTAGACAATCTTGCAAGTAGGTGAATATGGTGATGAATTTAGATAGTGTTTGTGTTTGAGTTGAATAAGGGATTGAACCACTGCGTCGATGAATACTGGCTGATTATACTATGGGACGGTACGTGTAGGCATGGCATTGAACAAGAATTAGTAAAGCTCCTAAAATGGATCTATAGCAAATGAAAACATTATGGCAGCAGTTGAGATCTGCCCTGGGAGATAACAACTGATATCTTATACTTGGGTCCATGGCATGAGAGAAAAGACCTATTAATAGCGCGCCTCCATTAATATAGTGATAGGTTATTGTTCTGATCGACTTTAGAGTGTTTTGCGCAGACCTATTGGGTAGGCATAACCTCTTTCTTTCCTTCCGTGGCCATTAGAAGCTAGTATCATTGTATATAATGCTTGCGATACTCCACAATTAATGTGATATACTAAGTATACATCTCTATGCGCCGCACGGCCTCCGGAAAACATTTTTTTGGATCTTGGAGACCAGGCATACACCATTCCAGGGGATTGCGGCAGGCAGCTGTACTATAGGAGTTATAAACCTTCTTCTTTCTATTACCCGAGAAACAGGGAATATTCCACCTAGGTTCATACCCTCTGAGTTGATTAATTTTAATAGTAAAAAATTCAGGATAGAAATAAAGAGCTGTGTATTCTATCGTGGACAGCACCCAAAAATGGAAAGGGAAAATCTGGACACCGAAGAGATAGTAAAGGACCTACGGACCTACGCAAATGGTTCAGACGGGTCATGGAGGTACTAGAACACCAATTATATGCCTTGAATCGCGATTATATAGACTACAAGCAATACTAGAAATTATAGAAATAATCTCTAACAAGACTGCTTTAGCCCTTGACCACATAAGTAATCAACTAGCCCAAACGAGAGCGGTAGTTTACCAAATCCGGCTAGCAGTTGATTACTTATTGGCCAACGAGGGTTCCCAGGCAGAAAGGGACCTGGGCTTTGGTCTTGTTAAACCTGACATGGTTGGATTTGGGCCCTGGATCCAGCCTGTGCAGGTCCCTGTGCAGAGCCCTCCTACCCTCCAGCACATCCACACTCGCACCCAGCTTGGTGTCACCTGCAAATTTGCTGATGCTGGACTCAATCCCCTCATCCAGATCATCCATGCAGATATTGAAGTTCACGCTGGCTGGCTCTGATCCCTCGGCCATCCTGTGGGTGCTGTGTGATGGCACTCAGGGTGATCTGTTCCATAACCTTGCTGGGCACCGAGGTCAGGCTGACAGGCCTGGAGTTCCCCAGATCCTCCTTGCAGCCCTGCTTGGGGATGGGCTCACATTGGCACCTCCAGGCCTCTGGGACCTCCCTGGTGAGCCAGGCCTGATGAGAAATGATGGAGAGCAGCTTGGGGAGCTCATCCAGCAGCTCCCTCATGCCCCTAGGATGGATCCCATCTGGTCCCAGAGACCCCTGTGAGAATCTGAGTGGCTCAGCAGGTCCCCAGCTGCTTCCTCCTGGATGACAGGGGGGCTCTTCTGCTGCCTGTGCCCATCTACCAGCTGAGAAGTGTCTTATTGTTGAAAACTGAAGCAAAGAAGGGATTAAGTACCTCAGCCGTTTCCTCATCTTCAGTAAGCATATCCCTCCCCAACAAGGAATGGAAGTCATCCTTACCCCTCTTTTTGCCATTAATGTATTTACAAAAACATTTTTATTATCATTCACATAACTGGCCGGGTTAAGTCCTACTTTACCTTTCTCCTGTCTAATTTTCTTTCTGTATAACCTAGCGACACCCCTGAACACTTTCCTGAGTTTCCTGCCTGTCTGTCCAAATGTGATGCTCCCAACTTTTTTCCCTCTGAGTTCCTACAAAAGGAACATGCACAACCAGGCCAGTCGTATTCCACTCTGCATCATCTTTCAGCCTGCCAGTGACAGCCTGCTCTCACTCCTTCAAAATTTCTTCCTTGAGGTGTGTCCATCCTTGCTCATCCCCCTTGTTTTCAAGGGCTGTTTCCCTTAAAAAAAAAATCAGTACCTTTTCAATACTCCTCAAATCGACATCCTTAATAGGCCATGGTCTGCTCTCAGTAAGTCAAATGTAGATGTTTTTTTGATGACCCTCCTTCTTTCACAGAATATTTAAAAAATTTATAATTAATGAAATTATAACTGCATTTTTCTTATATATAATAATAATAATATTCTTTCGTTTTTATGCTTTTTTTTACATTGTTTTTAAAAATCTATACATTTCAGCGACCAAAAGGGTATTGGTCATTGGTTCTAAGTAACATTATTCCCTTCAATAATTTTTGACAACTACTGGCTATTGATTTCTCACTCTTCATGCTAGTACGTTTGTCATCTTTTTTAGCATTTTCGCAAGCAGGGTGAAAGTGTCCACTTTGGTTCCCAGGGAGACATTTCTGGGGCAGATTTGGGGAAGTTTTGGGTCTGGGGAGGGAATTTGGAGAAAACTTGGTGGTTTGGAGGACACTCAAGGACCCGAGTGGAACTTGGAGGGTAACTTAGGGGTTCTGTAGGAAAATTCGGGGTCCGGGAGTGAACTTGGGGGTCAAGGGAGGACCTTGGAGATCAGAGAAGGGAATCTGGGGGCCCTTCAGGGTCTGGATGGGAACTTGGGGGGCTCTGACGCAGCTCCCTGGGGCGCGAGGGATGATGGGAGTTGTAGGCGCGGGTATAACACAGTTTAACGGGGCCGCGGGAGCATCACGGAAGTTGAAGGCGCAGCTCCAAAGGCTCTAGATGGCGCACGGGGCAGGACGGGAGATGAAGTCACCGCTGGAATAGCGCTCTTCAGTGGGCCGCGGAGCATGCTGGGAGCTGAAGTCCCGGAAGTGGCTCGAACGGGGCATTTGGGGGTCCGAGAGGGCACCTGGGGGAAGCTTTTGCGTCCGAGCCGCGAGTGCAGGTCCTCAGGGGGAAACGTATGCGGCTCGGAAGCACTTGTGGGGAGCTAGGGGAACTCTAACCGGCTGTTTACATCGCGGGGCACGGCAGGAGTTTTAAGCGCGGAACTGTGTCATTAGGGGCTCTGAGGCTGCGGGGGATGATAGGAGATGAATTCCCAGAAGTGCCCATAACGGGCATCTGTGGGAGCCTTCAGGGGATCCGGGGACGCATTTGCGTAGTTCCGAATCCAGGGGGCACTTAAGGAACCTGGAGGGTCTCGGGGACAGTTATGGGATACATGGGAGGCGGATACCGGGGGTTCTGTGGACGCGGGGCATGACGGGCGTTGTAGTCCCGGCTCCAGTGAGGCTCAATTGGGCCGCGGGGCATGACGGGAGTTGAAGGCAAAAAAAAAAAAGGCGCCGACACCAGGGACCACCCTGAGGCCTCAATCCCCAACGCTGATTGGCTGCAGGCCGGTGACGGGCGGGAGGTTGGACAAATGGGAGGCGGCGGAGGCGGGAACAGCCGATTCAACTCCTCCAGTCCCTCCCAGTACGGTCCAGTTCATCCTCAGTACAACCTCCAGTGCCTCTCCAGTCTCTCCCAGTACAGCCCACTTCATCCCCAGTACAGCCCAGTACATCGCTCGTGCGCGTCCAGGCCCACCCAGTACACCCCAGTCCCTCCCAATACACCTGTGTTCATTCCCATTTCCTTACCAGTTCCCTCCAGTGTCTTCCATGGCACGCCCCAGTGTCTGCCAGTCTTCCCCACTATGTTTCCAGTGTCCCCAGTTTGTCCCAGTATTGCCCAGGACCATGCCCAGTATGTCCCGGTGTGTCCCAGTATATCTCAGTGTACCCCACTGTCCATCCCAGTCTGCCCAAATTCCCCCTCAGCATTCCCCATATTCCCAGGCTGTCCCAGTCCTCCCCAGTATCACTCCCAGTATGTCCCAGTGTCTCCCAAAGCATTCCAGTGTCCCGCAGTATGTCCCAGTCCTCCCCAGTGTCACTCCCAGTATGTCCCAGTGTCTCCCACAGCATTCCCAGTGTTCCCCAGTATGTCCAAGTCCTCCCCAGTGTTTCCAAGGAAACTGGAACTGCTCCCGGTTGCTGTGGCATCCAAACCCAGCAGTGGGGTCAGTGCAGTGTCCATGGGCACAGCCCCTTGCAGTGGCCCAGGGCAGCTTGGGATGATGATCCACCCTCAGCGCTGGCCCAGGGCAGGGCTGCAGTGCTTTTGGGTGGCCCTTGGGCTGGCACACACTTGAGCAGTGGGTCTGTTTGCCAGTGGGGAAAATTTAGGAGTTTCACATTGCTTCAAAAACTAGAAAACCCCTTTTTGCCTGAGTGCAGGCAGCTCTCCAAGCAAAGCAGGTGCCAGGGGAGTGAGGACAGACAGGATGGGCTTGGGGAATGTGCAGCAAGGTTGTCCACACTGGCTCAGACCTCAAGGCACAGCTTCTCTGAGCAGGCCAGACCTCCTGAGCAGAGACCCCGGATCAATATCAATCACAGAATGCTGCAATCACCATTGCTCCAAAGAGAACAGTAATAAATATACCCTTTAAAATCGAAATGTATATTTCTTACAAACTCTTTGAAATGCTTTTCCATAACTTTGAAAGGAAAACTTCTTAATGAACTGCACCAGACCAGAGGGAAATCAAGGAAGAGCCATGGTTTGTTAGGAAACCTTTCTAGAATTCAGTCACAATAAAACTCCAAAGTTTCTTGAAGTTTTAATGTGTCCCACTGAGGGACACAACTGAGAAAGTGTCCCCAGGCTCCAGTTAGAGCAGGAAATTGGAGGCAGAGATGACAGGTGTGGAAAAAGAGAAGCCAAGTCCTGGTGCCTTGGGGACCAAGGGATGTGGGGGGGATGCTGAGGGCAGGACAAGGGGGTGACACTGCCCAGCCAGGAGGTCCGAGTGCCTCAGGACAAGGTGTCCCCTCACAGCCCTTGGTGGCACAGAGCCTCCTGTACCCAAGGCCACCAAGACTTGGCTTCTTTTTGTCCCCACCTGTCATCTCTGCCTCCAGTTTCCTGCTCTAACTGGAACCTGGGGACACTTTCTCAGTCGTATCCCTCAGTGGGACCCATTAAAACTTCAAGAAACTTTGGAGTTTGATTGTGACTGAATTCTAGAGAGGTTTCCTAACAAACCATGGCTCTGCCTTGATTTCCTTCTGGTCTGGTCCTTGAGTCTTCAGGGCATGTGAAGCTGCTGGATGAGCTCCCCAAGCTGCTCTCCATCCTTTCATCAGTCCTGGCTCACCAGTGGGTCCCAGAGGCCTGGAGGTGCCAGTGTGAGCCCATCCCCAAGAAGGGCTGCAAGTATCTGGCTTGGGGCTGTTTGAGGGGCAGTGGGATGGGAGGGGCAGCAAGGACAAATGTCCTAAAGCTGTGTGACCCTGCCAGCCTCCTCAGGCAGGGGCGAGGCAGAAGCAAAGTGCAGCCCCTGCAAGGAAAGTTCCTTCAGTGGGGCCTCCAGAGGCGCTGCCAGAGCCCAGGGGACAAAGGCCTGGGTGCCTGTGGCCGTGCCAGCCGTGCCCAGCCCTTGGCCATGTGTCCTGCAGGCTGTGCCCCCTGTGCGTGCTGCTGCTGTGCCCTGGCCGGCTGCACACGCCCATCTGGCTGTGCCCCCAGCATTTCTCAGCCCAGCATTTCTGGGCCCTCCCTGGGCTCCCTGCACCCAGCGCTGCCGGCTCCTGGCACACAGAGCCAGGCCATGGCCCAGGCTCACCTGGGCTGGGACACTCGTGCATTGCACTTTGGGGAGGTTTCCTTCTTTTTCCACTGCCAAGGAAAAAGCTCTGCCTCTTGCTATTCTCAAAGAGAGAAGGGCTGGTGGGAGATCAGTGGTGCTTGGAGGCTGTTTGGTGTGCAGTGACCATGAAATTATTGATTTTTTAAATATTCTGTGAAAGAAGGAAGGGCCTCAACAAAACTTCTACACTTGACTTACTGAGAGCAGACTTTGGCCTATTCAGTATGCTGGTTTGGGGAGTATTGAAAGAGGCACTGATTTTTTTTAGGGAAACAGCCCTTAAAAACAAGGGTGGTCAGCAAGGATGGACACACCTCAAGCAAGAAATCTCTATGGAACAAGAGCAGGCTGTCCCTCTTTCCCAAAAAGTGAATTAGGAAGGAAAACAACTGGCCTGGGAGTGCATGGAGCTTTTGAAAGAATTCAGTGCGAAAAAAAAGAGGGTGCATCACCTTTAGAGAGAGGGACAGGCAACTCAGGAATAATTAAAGGATGTAACAAGGTCATGCACAAGGAAAATTAGAAAGGTGAAATCCCAATTAGGACATAACTAGGCCACTTCTGTGAACATAATAAAATGTTTTTATAAATACCTTCATGGAAAAGGAT
>JAJEOU010000568.1:0-21990 GCA_021534815.1 Acrocephalus arundinaceus
ATAGAGGACATTGTAACAACATTAGCAGAATTCTCCCTCGTTGTTGCTCCTGAAAAAGTACAAAGGACTGCACCTTGGAAATATCTGGGTTGGACAATTACTGAACAAATGATTAAACCACAGAAGCTATTAATTGGTACTACAATCACCACATGACATGAGGCTCAGAAACTCTTGGGTGACTTGCAGTGGTTAAAGCCTGTCACTGGCATTCCCAACAACCTATTGGAGGACCTGCAGCCCTTGCTTAAGGGCACTGATCCCTGTACTCCTGTGACACTTACTGAAAAACAACAGGAAACCTTGCAGCACATTATGGACTGTGTTTTAAAAGGCTTTGTGTCACGGATGGATCCTGAATTGCCTTTACATCTCACTATCTGGCACGCTGACATGCATCTCTTAGGAGCAGTTACCCAACCTCAAAAGAAAACGGGGGAGAGAGTACTGGAATGGATCTCACCGCCTTTACAGAAACGGAAAACAATAACCACAAAAATTGAAAACTTGGCAGCAGTAATTAAGAAGGGGCGTATGCGTGTAATGGAGATCAACGGTCTAGAACCAGCGACAATTAACTTGCCCATGGAAAAAGCCACACTGGACTGGTATCTTCTAAATTCTGTCGACCTGGCCGAAGCATTGCTGGCCTCAGGAGCGCAAATAGAGACAGGGTCTCTTGTGCCCAGGATGTTGCAGTGGATTGGTGAATGGAGCTGGATCAGCAAACCATTGAGGAAAGAAAAGCCTATTCCCAATGCCATAACAGCCTTCACTGATGCGGGAAAGAAGACACGCAGAGCGGCTGTAGTCTGGAAGAAAGAGAAAGAATGGCATCAGTAAATCCTGGAAGCAGAGCCTGAGGATAGTTTACAAACCTTGGAGCTTTTAGCTGTAGTATGGGCAGTGACTCACATAAGTGAACCCTTAAATGTAGTATCGGATTCACTTTATGTGGTAGGTGTTGTGTCAAGAATTGAAGATGCCACCATTAAGGAGGTTCAGAACAAGAGACTGTATGAACTGTTTCTACAATTGAGGCGTGCCTTGAGAAATAGGACTGAGCCCTATTCTATTACTCACATCAGAAGCCACCAATGGGACACTGGTCTGGGGGAAGGAAATCAAAGGGCGGATAAACTGGTATCCACTGCAGTTACAGTACCAATGTCACAGTTCACCCTGGCTAGAGAGGTCCACTCCATGTTCCATCAGAACGCTAAGGGTTTGCAAAAACAGTTTCAGATCTCACATGCAGATGCCACAGCTGTTGTCAGGAGTTGCCCTATTTGTGCAAATCATAACAATGGTGTGGGTTTAGGTATAGGGGTCAACCCTCAGAGAACAGCAGTCAATGACATTTAGCAGATAGATGTCACTCATGTGCCTAACTTTGGACGTCTGAAATACTTGCATGTCACTATTGACACACACAGTAACTTTGTTTGGGCTACTGCCCAACTAGGGGAAAAGGGATCTCACGTAATCAGACACCTAACTAGCTGTTTTGCTGTAATGGGGGTTTGCAGTCAGGTAAAAACGGATAATGGACCTTCCTATACTGGTCAGAGAGTCCAGAGATTCCTACAACAATGGGGAGTTAAACATGTGACAGGGATACCCCACAACCCTTGAGGACAGGCTATAGTGGAAAGAGCAAATGGTACACTCAGAAGGTATTTGGAGAAGTTCAAAGATATTTTGGATGTACAGGAAAGGCTGTCCAAAACATTGTTTGTTTTAAATTATCTTTGTGTTTTTGGATCATCAGAAGTTCCAGCTGCTGTGACTCACTGGATAGAAAAGTCTGTTAAGGAGGAACAAGCAGAGATGTGGGTTAATTATAAATGCCTTAAGACAGGAGTGTGGAAAGGCCCGGCTAAAGTGCTTTACTGGGGTAGGGGTTACCTTTGTATCTCTACCCCCACAGGCTCCGAGTGGATTCCTGCGTGCTGGGTTAAACCAGCGAGCCTGCCTCAAGGTGGAGAACTTATCAGACCACTCCAGCTCTATACATGCACAATTGCACACTTTGCACACACATTTGCAGCAAGACACTGGCTTTGGGCTTGATAACTGGCTAAAAGGTTTGAGTTTAGGACCTTGGCTAACTTCTTTGTTACAGCATTTAATTACAGTAGGAATTGTGATTTTTGTGTTATTATTATTGTTACCTTGTCTTTTTAAATGCTTGCAAAACGCTTTGATGAAGTTGGTAAACGACAAATGGAACACCTCTTTGCTAGTGCTAAAAGAAAACGGGGGAAGTGTGGAGAGTTTAGCAGATGAATGGCTGCATAGCAAAGGCCATATTAATATCAAATCGGTCAGAGTGTAGCTAAAGGCTACGTGACCTACGGCAAGAAAACACTGCCCTTGAGCACAGATGTTCCATAGCAACGGGGATGTCAAGAATACATGGTATGTGGGAAAGTACAAAAAGCTAAGAAAGTTGCAACTGCAAGGCTAACTGCAAAAATACGTGCATTATAAAAGACATAACCAATCATGAGCTATACTTTTGCAATATGTATGAGCTAATTACTGTCTCTATAAATGTGATAACATTGAAAACAATAAACGAGGCTTGTTGATCATGAAAAGCATGAGACTTGTCTCCCGCGGCTTCTTCCAACAGGTACCCACCACAATCAAATGGATCCTCCCAAAAATCACCTGGATACCCCCAAAAATTCCCTGAGTACCCCAAAAATCACCTGGGTACCCCCAAAAAGAACCTGGATACTCCTGAGTACACCTCAAGTTCACCTAGGTCCGCCCCCAAATTACCTGGATACACCTGGGTACTCCCACAAATCAACTGGGTCCCCCCAAAAAATCACCTGCATACCCCAAAAAAGTCACCTGGTTATATTTGGGAATCCCAAAAATCACCTGGATACCCCAAAAATCGCCTGGGTACCCTCAAAATTCTCCTGGGAACCCCAAAATTCACCTGAGTACCTCCCCAAAATTATCTGGATTCCCTCCCAAAATTACCTGGGTACCCCCAAAACCACCTGGGTCCTCCCAAAAAATCACATGGGTGCACCTAGGTACCCCCAGAAATCACGTGGATCTCCCCCAAAATTACCTAGGTACACCTGGGTACTCCCAAAAATTCTTGGGCCCCTGCCCAGACTGGTGCTCGTGAATCCCCACTGCTTTGACTGGGTAGACGCGGTGTCCCATTTATCCCATTGACTTGAATGGGTAGACCTGGGTAGAATGGTAGAATGGTAGAATGGTGTCCTGTTTACCCCCATTTATCTCCAGTAAGCGTTCCCAGTGCTCCCAGTAATTCCCTGGAGGTCCCAGTAACCCCAGTGCCCCCCTTTAGCCACTCCCAGTGCTCCCACTAACCCCAGTGTCCCCTCTTAGCCACTCCCAGTAACCCCTCCCAGTGCTCCCAGCTTGTTCAGTTTCCCCCATTCCTCCCTCCCTGTGCTTCCAACTCCCCTCCCAGTGCTCCCAGTTTCCCCCATTCCCCCCGCCAGTGCTTCCAACTGCCCCCCCCCACCCAGTGCTTCCGGTTCCTCCCGCAGAGCTTCCCCTTAGCCCTTCCAAGTACACCCAGTCTAACCAGTGTAAGTAATAAAGAGCTTGACTCGGCCAATATATCAAGCAGCAATCAATTCATTAATTCTTTAATACAAAATGGTAAAGTGTGAGCAAAGCAGCGGGAGTCTCCCCTCCAACTGCACACAGACTGCTGATTCCTGCTGGTATTTATTGAGAATCTTCATAAGCATTTCTCAGGAGTTTTTTTTTTTTTTTTTTTCTAGTTTCCTCCTAGTTTCTATTTGTGAAATCCAATTTCTATACCCCATTGTGACCAAGTGAAGTGATGTCCAGCTTCCCTTCTTCAGAAACAAACACTAGTGATGATGAGGTTCAGCTTTCCTTCTTCAGGACCATAAATCAGTGGTGGTGATGTCCAGCTTCCAGATGGTCTATCTCCTTTTCCAGGATTGTCCAGCCTTCCTTCTCATGATCATCAATTTTTAGCCTGCAATAAGCTCATTTCCGTCTTCTATTCAGGTGATTACAATTCCTTCTCTCTATATGTATATATTCTAAAGCTGTAGTTCAAACCCTTTTATTACAAAGCAGCTTAAAGCTTATAATAATTTTATTTTCAAAGCTAATGATAATAATAATACTTCTGCATTCTTCTATCCTACACGTTAAAAGCCTATAAAGCTCATACTAACTGAAAAAGCTTAAAACTTATATTGTGAAAACTTTTAGGCTCACATTGTTCACTTATAGGCAAGCAAAATATTAGTCAAAAAGCCTCTTTCCATGCTTTTTCCATTTTTTAATTAAAACTGTTTTTTTATAATTGTCCTATGGCCTTTTTCCACACATTTCACAACCTCAGCTACAAAGGCTGTCTTTTTCTACCTGACATGAAACACAACCTCACATTTCACACCAGTAACCCTTCCCAATCCAGCCCTATTAATGGGTAGACCTGGTGTCCGTACATCCCCATTGACTTTAATTGGCTACCCCGGTGTCCTTTTCCATCCATTGATTTCAGTGGGTAGACCTGATGTCCTTTCTCTTCCATTCATTTCAGTGGGAAGACCTGATGTCAAAAAACCCCCCCAGTCATTTCAGTGGGTAGACCTGATGTCCCAAACATTTTGGGGTTAAAACCACCAATTTCAGGGTTGACAATTCCCAATTTTTGGTGGGAAAATGCCCCAAAATTTGTTCATTTTCCCCTAAAGGTGAACCCACAGTGCCCGGAGCTGAGGGCAACACTGGACAGCTCCGCCCTGGCCAGGCCCTGGCACTCAAGGGAGGGGCACCCACACCCCAGCCACACCTGGGTATCCTCAGCCCTGAAGGCAGGAGGGCAGGGCCAGGGTGGGTGTGGCTTAAAGGAGAGTGGGCAGGGCCACCACACACCTGGCACAGCTTGACAGGTGACATCAGCTCTGCCACCTCCCTGCCCAACCCCAGTGACTGTCCCACCAACCTGGAGGTCACCTGGGAGCCTGACTTGGCCCCTGCCAGGTGACACTGCAACCAGGTGATGCCATGGCCAATCTGAACCCACCCACTTCTAACCATGCACTTTCCTCACCTGGCAAAGCCCTTTTCACTCCCAAAAGAGGCTGAAGTTTGGTGGCAGGAGCCAATCATGGAGCAGGAGCTGTTTTGGTGTATGACCCTTTTTGCAAGCCACGCCCCCTTGCTTAAGCCACATCCACATTGAGATGCCCATCATTCCTATGTGGGCTAAGCGATGCCCATTTTTAGCAAGCCACGCCCCATTGGGTTTAGCCACACCCCATTGTCCAAAGCCACACCCCTTTCATTAAGCCACGCCCACCCACAGCTGCCATTTATCCCATGGTGTTAAGCCATGCCACCAATGCCATATGTTGTGAAGCCCCGCCCCTTTCTGCCCATGCCATGCCCCCCTCTCAGCAGTTGGCCCCGCCCCCAGGCAAGAGCTGGGCGTGGCTGAGGCTCAGGTGTCTTAAAATCAGGGTTTGGAATGCAGATATGGTGTGGGTTTTTCTTGTTGGTTGTAGTTCTTGGTCCTGGTTTATTTGCATTAAAACCCTACAGACTGGCTGGCTTAGCTTGAACACCTGCACAGACGGAGAGATGGCCTCCCACCCTCCCCTCTGTGTAGCTGAGATGGGCAAAAGGAGAGAACAATTTCTCTTTCTGCTCTCAAATCCAGCAGGAAGCTGACAGGGTTATCCCAGAGTTGCAGAGAAGGCTCTGTGGGATGAGCACATGACGTTCTTGAAGCTGTGTGCTCACCCCGAGGCCTGCACAGAGGGGTTGGTCTGGGTGCCTCAGCCTTTTTGGCGCTGCCTTTTGCACCATTCTGGCCATGCTGGCACAGCACTCACTGCTTGCCCAGCATCCCTGTCACCTGCATTGTCCCTGTTCCTGACCTCTACATGCTGGCAGGGGCAGTGCCCATGCAATGGGATGGCGTGAGACTTTGAAAGAATCCTCTGCAGTTGCCATGAGTTTGAACAGATGTACAACCTCTGCCGTGCCTGGCAAGTGTGTCCTGGCAGCCTGCAGTGCAGCCTCCAATCCCTGGGAGTTCACAGGGTGCACTCTGCACTCCAGCACCCAGTAATGCATGCAGGGAGTGAAGTGCTTTTCCTGGAATTGCTGCCTAAAATTGGATGGGTTTGAGATTGAATGTTCAGCTTAGGCAAGTTTTGTCCTCATCATGGAAGTGCAGTTATGTGCACTAAGGAAACCTTCTTAGTGCTACACTCTCCATTCCCTGCTTTCCAGCCACAATATCCACAGCCTCTTTCTGCAACATCCTCCCATAAATTTCCTTCTGCTGCCCTGACAGCAGGAAGGGCTTCAAGCACAACTCCACCCATGTCAGGCACCAGTGCATCCACACTGGGGAGAGGCCCTACGAGTGTCCCCAGTGTGGGAAGAGCTTTTCCAGGAGCTGTCACTTGACCAAACACCAACAGAGGCACCAGTAAGGGAAGCCCTGTGAGTGCCCTGACTGTGGAAGAGCTTCATGCTCTGCTCCAACTCCATCCCCCATCGGAGGACCCGTGTTGGGCAGAGTCCTGGTGCCCACATTCCCAGTGATCGGGATTGGGAAGACACCTGGCTGGTGGTCTCCACGTCTTCCTGGACCCCCATAGGCACCTGGATGAATGCTGGGACAGGAACATCCATCAGGATTTTGATCAACATTGGAAATTAATTAGGAAGAGCTGATTTGTTGATGTTACAGCCCAAAAAATCTCATCTGCTCTGTCTAGTTTTTTCTTCATGTGGCATCAAGCAATGCTGGGTGATCTTGGAGATCTTTCCCCACCTTAATAATTACCATGTTTATCCCATCAAAACACCCACAATTTGGGTGAAATTAAACAAAATTAAGCAATGAGATCTTAATTTGAAGCACTTTACTGGGATTTGAGTGTCAATTTGGGGTTCAGGGGAAGACTCAGGAGGGTTTAGGTGTGTTCTGGGACCACCCAAGCCAAGGGACATGGCCATGATCTTGTAGTTTGTGCAGCAGAATGTGTCCACCTGAGCCTGTGTTCTCCAGGAATTCTGATTGTCTGTCCCAGTCCCTGGTTGGGGTCTTTTCATCTGAGGTGTCCCCCTCAAAGTGCCCAAGTCGCTGCTGAAGTGCCCAAGCTGCTCCTGGCTGTGGATGTTCCTGTGCACCAAACTCTCCTGGTCAGTGCCATGGGGGGTTGGGAGGGGTTTTAGGGACTCCTGGGAGGACTGAGAGAGGCTTTTGTGGCTCTTGCAGGCATTTGTGGTGCTGGGAGGGAGTTTCGGCACTTTCTAGGGGCATTGTGAGGAAGTTGTGGGGTCCTGGCAGGACTGTGTGGCTTGGAGAGAATTTGGGTGAGGCTTGGCGGAGATGGGAGGGGGGTTTTGTGATTTTTGGGGACATTTATGTTGTAGGCAGTGTTTTGAGTTGCCCTGTGCAGGAGCTGTGGGGTGGTTTAGGGGTCTGGAAGCGGCTTTGGGGCTGGAAGAAGGTTTTAGTGCAATTGTGATTCCCCCAGACCCAAAAAGCTGCCCCCAGGCCCTGCCCTAAAGGCGCTGCCAGTGTTTGGGGGCTCCATGTTTGGGTTCCTCCTCCTGGTGCTGCAGGGGAAGCTGAGGGGGGTCCCCAGGGCCGTGTGCGCCCCCCCCAGACGCAGCGCCCCCCTCAGGCCGCGCGCCGCCGGCGCAGCCGCGGCCGTTGCGCTCTGGGCGTTGTGGCACAGGCGGCGATCAACGCCATGGCGGAGGTGCCGCTGCCTGCCGGGCTCAGCGCCCGCACCTTCCCCGCCAAGCTGTGGCGCCTGGTGAACAGTCCCCGCGTCCGCTCCGTGTGCTGGGACAGCCAAGCCCGGGGGCTGCTCATAGACCACTCCCTCTTCCAGCGGGAGCTGCTCAGCCCGGGAGGCGCTCAGGGCCCGGCCCCGCACACCTTCAGGGCCACGCAGTTCCGCAGCTTCGTGCGCCAGCTCAACCGCTACGGCTTCCGCAAGGTGCCGGGCCGGGCTGGCGAGGCTGCGCCGGGCGATGCCGGGGCCTGGCTCCATTACAGCAACCCCTGGTTTCGCCGTGACCGCCCGAGCTCCTGCTCCGCATCAGGCGCTGGAGCGTGGCCAGCAGGCAGCGGCTGGCGGCGGGGCGGGAGGGGCGCAGGCGCCCGCCCCGCGGCTCCCAGCAGCTCCCCGGGGCGCGGCCGCTGCCAGACGGGCGGCACGGGCCCGGTCGCTTCAAGCTGCTGCCCAGGGAGCGGCCACCGCTGCCGCCCGGGTGCCTGCCCAGCGGCTTCCTCCTGCTGCACAGGGAGCGGGCGCTGCCGGACGGGTGGGAGCTGTGCTGACCCCGGCCCGCTGCTGGCCCGGCGCCCGCCCTGCAGCTTCCACCTGCTGCACAGGGACCGGCCGGGGCCGGCCCGACAGGAGGGGCCGAGCTGCTTCCAGGAGCTCTACGGGGTGCGGCCGCTGCCCGCCCAGCGGGAGGTGCCCCGGATCCCGCCCTGCCACTTCCTCGGCTTCCAGGGCGAGCGGCTGTGGCTGCTCGGACGAGAGGGGCCGCCCAGCCGCTTGCAGGAGCTCTATGGGGAGCAGCTGCCTCCGCTCGACCGGGAGGTGCTCAGGATTCAGCCCTGCAGCTTCCAGCAGCTCCACGGGGAGCAGCAGCTCCACGGGGAGCAGCAGCTCCCAGCCTCCAACCCAGCAGGTAGGAAAAGAGTTCTAGCCTTGCTCTTCCTAAAGGTCATGAAAAGTGACCACTTGAAGTCTTTTTCCACAGTGCTCTGTCGTTCTGAGACAGAAATTGTCAAGCCTACTAGGAAGGGGCACCTAGAAAGTCAAAAGATTCTCTGCCTGGTTTTCCTGTGTGCTTCCTGTGATGTTTGATCCAAGGCAGCAATAGAGCTCTGTGTCCCAAAGCCACATTCTGGAGCCTGACTCACATGTTTGGATTCTTGCAGCTGCACCAGGTACTTCAGCCCCTGATGCTCCAGCTGGCAGTGCTGGCTGTGCAGCATCAATGGCCTCCAGCTCAGCACAGAATGCACCTGGGGAAGAGGAATCACCACGGCTGGATCTCAGCCTTCAGGTTGAGAAAATGATCCGGGAGATCAGGAGCTCCCTGCCTGAAAGGTCTCCCTCTTCTCAGGTAACCCCATTGGATGGGAATGAAAGAGGCTGGACTGAGAGCCTTTAAATGTTGTTACATGGCTAAGAGGCAAAGGTTTCTTGAATTTAATTCTTTTCATTCTTATTTAGTTATCTAATTGGGTGTTAGTTCATGGCTGAGAAGCAAAGGTTTCTGGAATTTAATTATTTTCATTCTTATTTAGTTATCTAATTATTTTTGGTCAGGCAAGATTTCAGAAAGAAGAGGGAATGACAAAGTCTTCCCCCACACTGAGGATGAGAGGTGTGAGCCTGTGTTGGCCACCTTTGGTTGTTCCTTTTCCTTGGGAAGAATGCCTCATGCAGGGGCATTTGTGGTGATGCTTTGTAGGTTCTAACAGGCTTTGTTGGGTGGGAAAGAAGAGAAGAGTGTTTGGAGAATTGCCACTGAAGGTAAAGTGTCCCGTGCAGGGAGGGGCACGCCAGAGGTGTCTCTGTTGCAGCAGCAGATGTGGGCTCTGCCTCTTTTGGGTTGGAAGGCCAAGGCAAAGCCAGGGCTGGGCTGCAGCTGCTGCTGCTGCTGCTGTGTGAGCCCTGCCGTGCGTGTGGGCGCTGCCAGAGCCGTGTGTGGGGATGGGCTGGAGCTGCAGCTTCCTTGTCCTTTTGTTTGACAGATTCAGTCTTTGGATTAGGAATCTCATTTCTCTTAACTCTTGCCTCTTCCCAGCCTTGCCTGGAGAGTGAGTGCTGGCACAGGCCTTTTTGCAGATTATTAGACGTGTTGGCCAAAGAATGTCTCTCTTTGTCTTTCTGTGCAGACCCATTGCCTACAGTACATTTGTGATTGAGGAAGGGCAGAGTCAGGGTGGGGAGTGGGATTTTCTGCATTTAGCAATCTCTTCTTCTCAAGTGAAATGTCTTTTGTCTTTTGTAAACTCACACATAGCAGTTTGCAAAAGCATTTTATTCCATACAAAAAAGGAAACCTTGCAGGCTCTGAACCATCTTTAGAATCTTTAGGATTCTGATGAATGGGCTGTTGCAGAAGAGATGAATATTGTGCAGCTGGTCATGGTGGGAATATCTTTCTGTCCAAAGGTAATTTTCAGATGCTTAATCTTGGGCATTTCCTTCCTCAGTGGAGTAGAAACACTACTTGGTTGTCTGACTTTTCATGTCTCTTGGGTTGGTTTTCTTTTCTACCGTCCAAATTCACAGATTTTTGGCACTGGAAAATTTGATGCTGGAAATACCCTGGGTCCATCAATGTTTGCCTGGGTCCTACATATGTGGCATCAGCAGAGGGCTCCAGAAAGCACCACCTTGTGATGGAGTGTCTGAGCGGTTGGGTGGGGCTGGTGAGACTCCCAGGCAGAAATGTGAGCTTTGAGTGTGGGTTTGCAGCTCACAGCCCTGGGCAGTGCTGGGAGCGAGCTCTGCCCTTGCTGACAGCCACGTTGGCAACAAGGAGAGCCCCTGGCTTTGTGCTGGCTGATTTCTTACAGCTCGTGGCATAAGCCAGGGTCAGAGCGTGAGGGCACGTCCCCTCACTTGGTGTCCTCTGCTTTTCTGCATTCCTGTTTTGCCTCAAAGGTCATTTTGTGAGAGCTTCAGTTTCACCTTGACCACCCAAATCCTGAGTTTAAAATGCTTGCCATGTGAACCGTATGGGCAGTGTTCCCTTTGTGTTACACAGCTTTTGGGCATGGAGAAGAACAATTACTGTATCCCTGATGTGATTCTAAGAAAATGCTGAGTGATCTTTGAGTTCCTTTCTCTCTGTTTTTCTTTCAAGGGGAATATTAATGTTGCGCCTGAGTCTTCAGGAGAGGCTGCCATGAACAGGGCTGCAGCAGAGGAAGCTCCATCTGGCACCGAGAGCTGCGGGAACAGTTCCCCAGAGCCCGAGGAGCCTGGTAAGGAGAGAGCCCCCATTGGTTTAGAGAGGTGTGAGACGGCTGCTCTGAGCCTGCCTGTGACAGGAGGGGAGATCAGAAGAGTTGAGTTCTTGTCTGCAGGGCTCGTGCTTCCTCTTGCCTTTAGTTCCAATCCTGCACTGGCACAGGCTCCCCGAGCCCTGCCCTCCACGCTTCTCCAGAGGCTCTGACACTGAGTCCTCTGCTGTGGCAAGAGAGCAGGAACTATACCTGTTGTGTCACCAACCTGCATGTCTCTGGTTCATAACTCAGCTCACAGCACCCTTCAGCTTCAGCCATTTCAGTGAGGGCTGAGGTCTCTCTGTCAGCACAGAGAAAGAACAAGGCTGGGCTTCTTTGGGGGAGCTGGGGCTGTCTGTGTTTCAAGCTCTCGTGGGTGCCATTTGCACTGCGAGTGCTGAGACTTTATCGAGGTACTTGAATGCTTTACACAGTTTTGGAAACGTGGCAGGATCCCTTCTCTCTAAAGAGTCGGCTTCAAATTCCCAAGTGAGAGTCTGCCTTTCAGGCCGTCTTTTACAGTCTGTGATAGAAGGACAATTGCTGCCCAAGGGAAACGTGCACAAGGGCCAATATTGACTCAGTGTTCTCTTCTCTTCCCAGATCCCATGTGATTAATGTCTCCTGGAGGTGTGCCTTGTGTGGCAGGAAGAGACAGAGGGAGAGCCTGTGACTACCAGGCAGGTAGACTCCCTTTGTCTATAATATACGTTTACAATTATGTAGTTATATTTATCTATCTATAAAATTGATTTTTATACAAATACAGTATATTTATGGTATATATAGATTTAGATTGAGATTTTATATTTATGGTATATATAGATTTAGATTGAGAATTTATATTTATAGTATATATAGATTTTGATTTAGGTTTATATAGTTATAATACTGTATGCATAGTTATATTTATAGATGTACATAGTTACATTTATCTATACAGATAGTTACATATATATTTTTTTTTTTTATATAAATGTGCATAATTATATACTTTGAGTTACATGGACGATTAGGTACATAGATTAGTATCTGCATAGGTAGAGACTAGTTTTTAACCTCTTTCCCTCTCTCCCTTTGTCCTTTTCCCCCTGTGCCCCCTCTGTCCCTGTTCCTGTGCTGGGTCCGAGCTGGCGGCCGGGCCGGGCGGGGCAGCAGTTCCAGCCCCGGGGGTCCCTGGAGCGGTGGCAGCTGCCGGTGGCCCCAGGCAGTGTCCTCTGAGGAGCTGCTGAAGGACGGTGAGACAGACGGGCCTGAGGGGGCTGAGGAGGCGGTGACACCGCAGGGACAGTGACCTTGAGGGGCTGGGAGGACTGAGGGGTGTGGGGCAGCAGAGGGCAATGGTGGCACTGAGGTGACAGGGAAGTGGCACAGGCTGAGGGGGGTGGTGGGTCTAAGGGGATGGGATGGGTCAGAAGGGATTGAGTGGGGTGAGAGGACTGTGAGGGACTGAAGAAACTGAAGGGGGCCAGGGCTTTGCCCAGGGGATGGTGGGGCTGAGGGGATGGAGGGAGCCAGCAGGGAGCACAGAGGGCTCTGGGACTGCAGCTCTGCCAGGCCTGGGAACCAATTCCAGAGCCTCCACTTTTGCCACAGCTGCCCTGGAGACCCTGAGGATGGGCGGAGACTGACAGGAGGCAGCAGGGAGAAGCTGAAGGCCACCAGCAAGAGCAGTGGACAGGGAGCTGCTGCTGCCAGCTGAGAGCCCGGTGAGGCCACAGGGCCGCTGAGGAACGGTGGGGCTGAGGGTGGCGTGGGCTTTGGCCGTGGGCTTTGGCCAACCTTTTTCTTTCTAACCCTCCTGGGGAGGTGCTGAGGTTTTCCCTTCCCTGACTGAAGGGCAGGTGCTGCCCAGGGAAACGTCCTGATCCTGACTCAGTGTTCCCTTTTCTTCCCAGATGTCCCACCTGCTGTCCCTGTCCAGGAGAGCTGCTCTGCACGGGAGGAAGAAGTGAATGAGTGAAAGGCTTTGAAGATGGGGCAGCTGGAATCCCTCTGCTTTGAGTTCTGTTTAAAGATAGATGGACTTGAACATATAAAGGGATAATTCTATGGGTACTTATATAAGTGGGTTTCTATTTGTATAGGAATATTTCTATGTATTTGTTGTTCTCTCTGATTCTATCTGATATGTATACAGTCATGTCGGTTTTTCTTTTGGTATAGTGTTAGTTATATATGTGTATGTTTCTTCTTAAACATGTGTGGATATGTATATTTGTATAATTGTATCAATTGAGTTGTTGGTAGAGGGCTATTTAGATAGAGCTACTGATATTTTTGTATTCCTAGATGGCCTTAAGCTTCTAGTAATATGCAATAAATTAAGTTGTTAAACAGCATGGATCTTTGTGTTTAGTGCGTTGTGGAGGTTGGCAATAAATGATTTTTTTTTAACTGAAGTTAGTATTTGTATATTTTTACATAGCATTCTTGTAACAATCTAATAAATTCCTTTTTTTAATTTAAATTGAGACTGGAATAGTTCTATATTGTCAGTGTGGGTGTAGAAATTTGTAATAAATTATATTTTTCATGTGAAATCAATTCTTGTGTATTTGTCCATCAGCAGTGCAGCTGTAGCAATCTGCAAGAAATCACAATTGTCACTTGTGCTGGGTGTTTTGTGATTGGTGCTGCCCAGAGCAATGAGCAGATGGAAATGCTGGAGGGTTTGGGCCATGAAAATCTCCAGCCATGCCCAGCACATGCCCCACTCGCACTCAGGCTGGCCCAGGAAAGCGCAGATTTGGGATAGCAGCAGAGCCACAGGTTGGCTCAGAACTCGCTGCAAAGGCCTGCTGAGAAAACTGCGGGACTGCACGGAGCGTCCAACTCCAACCAGAGCCACCCAGGGAGGACAAATCCACCCCCATGGCACGGGCAGCTCTTTAGCAAGAGCTCCAAGTGTCCCTCTGAAGGTCATCCTGGAGCCCAGAAGCCAACAGGGATGTCTTGGAACCCTGGGCACTGAGAATTTCAGACTTGCTGTGCTGACAGGCACTGACCTCCAAGAAAACACTGCATTTGATCTGAGGCTTTGGGAAAGGCTTCCAAAATTGAATGATAGCCCTGGGATTAGGGGTGTGTGGTTTGATTAGATGTGTGTAATATCACATGGTGGAAAACTTAAGAGTTTAAGGTTTTAGTATATAGTAATCTATATGTAAAGCAAGATGGAGGATTTAGGGTGTAGGCAAAGTCCTTTTCCACTTTCTTCTTCATAGGTCTGGGTGGTATTTTGTAATTGGTTAAGAAAATCCACATTGTGGACCATGGGTGGTCTGTTATTGGGTTGAAAGTAAAACTAATTTAGGTGTCATTTCATAATTGGACAGTTTGTTCTTAAAAGACCTTGGAAAGAGATAGAGACAGAGCCATTTTCTACTTTGTTAGCAAGAACTCACAGCCTGTGAGACTGTAACATAGATGAGAATTAATAAACATCTGAGTCCGAACATGAAATCTGTCTCTCGAGCATTTAATCCCAGCTCTAAGAGAAAAAGAACACAAAATGCCACAGGGACCCTGAGCCAGCTCTGCTGCCGTTGGCAGCACTTTGGAAAATGAGCTGCAGTAAGGGGGAGGCAACAGTGACTGTGACTGCTGCAGGCTAGGGATGCAGGAAGGGCCATGGACACTTGTGCTGAGATGCTCCAGAATCCAGAAGGATGCTGGAGAACTGGGAAGCAGCAAGTTCTCACAGCCACTCCAAGGATGGAAGCCCTTGGTGTGAAGTTCCCTGGAGGAACTGACAGGGAGTTGCTGCAGGGATCAGCAGGAGCAGAATGCAGCAGGATCTGCTCCTTTTCCTGGCTCTGTGTGCAGGTCACAGGCTGTGATGGCCCCTGCTCCCACAGAGCCCTTGCCCATGGAGGCTGCAGGGGAAAAGCAATCCCATGGCAAAGAGAGAGAGGCTTTGCACTTGAAGTCCAGTGCTCTTGTGTTTTGGGCTTGAATGGCTCTCATGCCAAAGCACAGCACGTAAGAAGGGCTTGGAGAGGCAGAGCCTTTAGAGGAAAAGAGAGATCAGGCACTCATATGCCTGAAACTCCTTCAGCTACAATAAACCTTTTATAGTATTTATATATCATTATATATAAAATATAGTATAATAAAATATAATGTAATAAACCTGTGATAACCCAGTCTGATGCTGTACACTGATACACTTTGTAGCAGTGAACATTATAGGTAATGCCAGATTCTTATTTGGCATCATGGCACGCTGCTGTTTCATTGCAAAATTGCCTCAGTGTGGAGAAAATCAGCCTAATTTATTGTCAGTTTAAGTAGATGCAGTGAGAAACAGTGATATGGATTCAAAGAGATTTTCTAACCTCGTCATCCACAGGGAATTTTGTGCTGCCTTTTCTTCATTGTATGCACAACATTGAGTTGTTCTGTATCCTTCAGGGAGGTATCCACTAGTGACCGAAAAAGAAAAGGGGCATTATGGCACTCATTCTCTTTTAACACATATTTGCACTAAGCTGCAGCTTAAACTAAGAAACTTAGTAACTTAGTACACTTAGATTTTCTTTAGTCATGTACTGTGGAATAAATGGCAGAGGAGCAGGCACTATCCAAGCTGTAAGAACAGCAAGTTCTTGGTCTTAACAGGACATTGTGTGCAAGAAAGCACCACAATCTGAATGATTCACCTCTTAGGTAAAACCAGAATGGTTCATGGTGTAAAACTAGCAGGTGATGGAAATAACCAATGTCCCTGGGCTGGGGCAGAAGCCTGGGAGTCCAACGCTTGGAAAAAGAGAGCTGGCAAAGGCAGCCCAAGCTGTAGGCAGGCATTGACTCAAGGCAAGTGGGAGCTTGTGTTGTGTTTTATCTCCTTTTTGCCAGTCAGGATTAAATGCTCGAGACAATGTTTTGTGTTCGGACTCAGATGTTTATTGATTCTTATCTATATTACAGTCCTACAAATAGTGAGTTCTACAACACTTCCAGCTAACAAATCAAAAATGGACCCCTATCTCTTTCTCTACAAGGTATTTTAAGGATGAATTGTCCAATTAAGAAAGGACACCTAAATTATTTTTACTTTTAACCAATAACCAACCACCTTTGGCCTGCCATGAGGATTTTTCTACCCAAGTACAAAATACCACCCAAACCCATGAAGAAGGTGAAAAAGAAGGACCAAGCCTATGCCCTAAAACCTCCATCTTGCTATATATATATGTGTCTTGGTTTTGAAAGAAGACAGGTATCTGCTACAGAGAGGCAGGGCCTCTCTTGGAATGGATAATTCAAATCCCCTTCCCTCAAATTATTATAATTTAGAAAATTAAAACGGCTCTCAGGCAGAGATATGGGAATAGGAATAACAGTTCTTTACTAATAGGTATAACAAGGCAAACAAACAACAACAACTACAGCAATTAATAGCGAAAACAGAACCAGGGACCTTGACGGAGCTTGGTCCCACAAAACCCGGGGCAGTCTGGTCTCTGGGGGACTCTAAAGAAAAGTACCAAGCTGGAACAGTGGGGAATCCCGGGCTGGTGGATCGGATGAAGTTCGGAGCTCAGTCGGTGGTCACTGGAGGGCAGGGATGTCTGGCAAGAAGGCCAGTGTAGGCCCGTGGTGCAGTGCAGCTCCAAAACAGCGCCGAGGCAGTGGGGCAGGATGCCCAGCCGAGGCAGCTCCAGCAGGGCAGCAAAAGGAGGAATCCGGATCTGGGCACACGAGCAGATGATGGTAGCTCTCTCTCTCCAGGATCAGATCCCGGTGGTGCCAGTGAGAAACTCACACAGCAACGGCAGCTCGTCTGCTCCCGACACAGACCACACCAAAAGTGAAGCTGACCCCTCCTCCCCAGCCCCCGTCTTTCTCTCCCCCCCACCCCCGGGAAAAAAAAACTCCCGGAGACAAGGGTGTAGCTAAGTGCTACCCTCCATGCTTTTGTCTTCACCTGATCACTCATAAGTACCCGGCCATCAATTGCCTTGCAACCCTTGGGAAAAAATTCTATAGGTGAAAAAAGAAACAAGGCTAACCCCCAACAATATGTTACTATATTCTAAACCCTTAAACTCTAAGTTTTCCTCTGTGTGACACTGTACACTTCTATTCAAACTACACACCCATAATCCCAGTTTGGGAAGCCTTCTCCATGGCCTCAGGTCAAGTGCAGTGTTTTCTTGGGTGCCAGTGCCTGTCAGCACAGCAAGTCTGAAATTCTCAGTGCCCAGGGTTCCAACAACAACTGTCAAGTTTGAGAAGGCCAGCTGAGGAACAAGAGAGGCTGCTGCTTGCTGTAAAAGTCATTTATGAAGTGGCTGGATCAGTCTCACAAAGCTCCGAGTGTTACAGGCCGTGCCATCGTGCAAAATGCCTTCCTGCATAGAGTCCCCATGTGCCAAGCAGAAGCAGCAGCAGCACCCCTGATACAATGCACTCTATTCATAAATCATCCAGGCAGCCACAAACACGATGCTATTACTGTCTTTTTGACCTATCCTGGTCTAACACAGTTGGGCGACAATGGTCATCATTTCTTACACAAGGCCTACACCCTATCTATTCTGTCTAGCAATGTTAGCAATGCTCTGTTATATTTATGTTATGTCTAGGACTTAGTTAGCTTTGTACAAGGTAATGCTGCTGAAATTTAAACTGGATTTTAGGGCTTTTCTATCAACCAACACAGTCTCTTATTTGCTTAAGGCACTTAAGGCGCATTTTTACTCACGTAAAATTAAAACTTACATTCCAACTTCATTTCTGTGTGACTTGATGTATCACAGTTTCTCCAAGGGTTTCAAACCAAGCCCTGCATTCTTTTCTGCCTCTAAGCCTGTGTGCATGGGGTCCTGGGAGATTTCTGTCTGGTTTCAAACAAGGCTGGAAAACGACTCCATGGGTCCGTTCTCTCCTCATTCCCAGGTCTCCACACAGTGCAGGTTGTTTCCAGCTGTGACCTCCTGTCCAACAGAGAATCCATGGATCCCACCAGTACAGCTATGACAGGTGGGATTTCGTCTCCTTCCAGCTGGGATCCGGGAGCTTTGCAGTGTCCGATGGTGCCGCCTGGATCACCCAGAGGTGCTCGAATCCAAAGGGATCGTGGTGGAGCAAATGAAGCGTTACCTGGGACACACCTGTGTGTGTCCCAAAATACATCAGATATGGCTGGGAGGCTCTGGACCAGAAAGGTGGGTGTGAGAGGGGAAGGGGAATTCCTATAGGAATGTGGGATTCAGAAATGGGAGACTTGGGAATGCAGGAATTCCCATGGAATTTCCATGCCTGGATCTCACTCTCATCCCAGTCAGGTGAGAATTCTATGGATGGATCGTTCCTGCAACCCACTGCCATGGGAATTCCATGGGGAAATGATTTGAATTGATAACCAATCCAATGACAGCAGAGAGATGAGAAGCAATCCTTGCTGGGATTCCATGGGACATAAATCCCAATCCTGTCCCCAGGCCGGCTCTGTTGTGCCCGTGGCAGCTCCAGGGGAGTGCCCTGTCCCTGCCCTGAGCCCTGCACGAGCCTTTCCTTGGGTGTTCCCTGCCCTGCCCGGGGAAGGAGGGCACTGCTGGAGTGGCTTTGGTGGCCCCGGGGGCTGGGCCAGTTCCCTTCAGAGGGGCCCAGGTCACTCCCAGTATGGGCCCTGTGGCTCCCAGTCACCCCCGGTATGATCCCAGTCGCTTTCAGTTACACTCAGTGTGGCCCCAGTATCATCCCAGTCACTCCCACTATGATCCCTGTATGATCCCAGCATTGTACCAGGTGTTCCCGTTCACCCCTAATGTAATTTCAGGCACTCACAGTATTGTTCCAGTTATCCCCAGTACATTCTCAGTCACTCCCACTATAGCTCCAGTCCTTCCCAGTATGATCCCAGTATGAACCCAGTCACTCTCAGTATGGTGCCATTTGCCCCCAGCATGTTCCCAGTTCCTCCCAGTCACCCAGTATGGTTCCAGTCACTCCCAAATACTCCCAGTACTATTCCAGTAACTTCCTTTTATGTGATCCCAGTCTTCCCCAGTAAATCCCATTTCCCCCCAGTGCGTTTCCATTCACTCCCAATATCTCCCAGTAGCTTCCAACATGATTCCCTGCCCATAGCCACTCCCAGTCACCTCCAGCATGATTCCAGTCTCTCCCTGTATATATCCCAGTTGCCCCAATATGGTCCAGTTGCCCTCAGCCTGCTCCTAGTCACTTCCAGTATGATCCAGAATGACCCCTGTCACTCTCAGTGTGGTGCCAGTTGCTCCCTGTATGATCCCAGTTGTCCCCAGCATGATCCCATTTCTTTCAGTGTAATCCCAGTTGCATGACTGGGATGCAAGTCACTCCCAGTCACTCCCAGTCAATCCCAGTCACACCCAGTATGATCCTATTATGATGCCATCAGGATCCCAGTGTCCCCTAGTATAGCCTCAGTTGCTCCCAGTCCCTCTCAGTCTGATCCCAGTTGCTCTCAGTGGCCCCAGCATAGACCCAGTCATTCCAAGTATGATCCCAGTAGGAGTCCACTATGATCCCAGTCTCTCCCAGCATGCTCCCAGTCACTCCCAGTTGCCCCCAGTGTAGACCCAGTCACTCTCAGTCCCTCTCAGTGTGTTGCCAGTGACCCCCAGCATGGTTATAGACACTCCCAGTACATCCCAGTTACCCTCAGCATAGTCATAGTCATTCCCAGTCACATCCACTTGGCCCAGTAACATTCCAGTTTCCACCAGTATGATCCCAGTCACTCTCAGTCAATCCCAGCTGGTCCCACGATGATCCTGTTCCCCAGTTCTGGTCCTGCTGAGTCCCAGTGTGCTCTGATCCTGCTCCCAGGGGGTGCCAGTCCTAGGCCTGGTTTATGCTGGTGTATCCTGGTGTATCCCAATGTATCCCAATGTCTCCCGGTGTATCCCATGGTATCCTGGTGCATCCCAGGGTATCCTGGTGTATCCCAGTGTATGTCAGCGTATCCCAGTGTATGCTGGTGTCCCAGTCCATCCCAGCCTGTCCCAGTCCATCCTGATCCGTTTCCTGGATCCTGCCCCTCCTGCCCATGGAGCTGCCGCTGGACACCCCCCAAAATGCTGCCAGGGCTCGGGGCTCCGTGTTGGCACTGGGATTCTTTGATCGCCCATTCTGGAGCACCCCAAACCCCCATTCCTGGGCATGGGTTCCACCCTGCAACCCTTATCTGGCACCAACAACCCCTGCACTCCTTTCCCGGCCATCCCACCTCTCCCTGCCCCCAGAGCCCCCTTTTGCTTGGCCCATTTGCCCCTGCACCCCTATTCCTGCCATTCCCAGCACCAGCCCCTCCTTCCCTAATCACTGAGGATACTCGGGACCCCTATTCCCAACCATCCTGGTTTTTACACCTTTTAAAAGGGATTGGGGACACCGGGGACTCTTGGAGCTCCCTTTCCTAACTACAGGGACCCACTTAACCCCACCTATCCCACATCTACCCATACCCACCCTCCCTTTTCTCCACTGGAGCCCCAAACCCCCTTCCCTGCTCTCCCAGCTCTCCTCTGTTGCCCCTTTCCTTCACCCTGACCCCCCAGACCCAAATCTCCGTGTCCCCCCAGTTCTCCTCTCCCTGCGGTCCCTGCCCGTGGCGCTGTCGGAGCCCGGCCCGGGGTTCCCCCAGTTCCTGTCCATGGGGTCCCTGGATGGGATCCCCTTCCAGCGCCGCCACAGCCAGCGGGGCCGGGCGGAGCCGCAGCCGCCGGGGATGGCGGCCGGAGCCGAGCCGGGATATTGGGATGGCCGGAGCCGGCACAAGGAGCGGCACCGGCACGGGGCCAGCAGGGAGCTGCAGATGCTGCAGGAGCGGCACAGCCAGAGCGGGGCTCAGGGCGGGGAGCCGGGGCTGGGGGATCTGTGGGGCTGCCATGGCACCTGTGGGACTGCAGTGGGGATCCGTGGGGCTGGGCCGGGATCTGGGGCGCTGGGATGTGCATCCATGCGGATCCAAGGGGCTGGATGAGGCTCTGTGGGTCTCCATCAGACTCTGGGGCTCTGTGGGGCTGGAATGGGGCTCCGTGGGCTGGGACACAATTCCGAGGGTCTCTGTGGGTCCAATCCCTCCCCAGGTCTCCACAACCTGCAGGAGGTTTCTGGCTGTGACCTCCTGTCCCACGGGAGCCGCGGATCCGATTGGCTCGGCTCCGATGGGCGGAATTCCTCTCCTTCCGCTGGGATCCAGGGGGATTCGTGGTGGCCAACGGCGCTGCCCAGGTCACCAAGAGGCGCTGGGAACAGGATGAGATGAGGCTGAGGAATGAACAAATCCCCTGGGGCACACCTGCCTGGAATGTCTGGAAATATGTCAGATATGGGTGGGAGTGCTGGAGAGTAAAGGTGGGGAGGGTAGAATTCCCATGGGAATGTGGGATTTGGAAATGTGGGATTTGGGAGGCAAAATTTGGAAACATGGGAATTCCCATGGGTCCTCCATGGATGGATCCCCCTGCTGTCCCATTCCCATGGGAATTCTGTAGATGGATCTCACTGCCATGCCATTCCCATGAATTCCATGGCAGATCTCACCCCCATCCCATTGCTGGAATTCCTTGGATCCACAGTTATCCCATTCCAGAACCCCTGATGTCCATGTGTCTGGAAAGTGGAACACGGATCCTGACGTTTCCTGCTCACATACGGATTCTACCCCAGCACCATCGGGATCAGCTGGATGAAGGGGGATGAAATCCAGGATCGTTCCCAGCAGCAACAGCACCTTCCACACCTGGGCCAGGATTGAGGCGCTCTGGAGGAGCGGGAGCAGCACCGGTGCCGGGTGGAGCATCCGAATGCCAGAGCCAGGATCTTCTCCTGGGGTGAGGCTGGGAATGTGGAATGTGGGAATTGGGAATTTGGGAATGTGAGCAGCAGGATGGGGGTTTCCCTCCTCCCTCACCATCCTGTGCTTCCAGAGCTGG
>JAJEOU010002053.1:0-18099 GCA_021534815.1 Acrocephalus arundinaceus
CACTATACACAAAGATCCATTGGTTTCAACAACTTAATTTATTACATATTACTACAAGCTTAAAGCCATCTAGGAATACAAAAATATCAGTATTTCTATCTAAATAGCTCTCCACCAAGAGCTCAGTTGATACAATTATACAAATATACATCTCCATACATGTTTAAATAGAAAGACAGACAGATATAATACTTTACATACAGAAGAAAATATAGATAGATTAATATTATGTATTACATAATATATATAGAGAGAGATACATAAAAAAAACCCTCTGTGAATAGGTAACTGTACCAATCTAAATATCCATCCAACTGCATCAAGACAAATATACAGCTATAACTCTCCACACATATGTAAATAGAATTACATCCATAAATAAATCAATACAGAAATGTAAATATAAAAATAGACATATTTACTTTAAAAATACCAATATACCTTTTAAATAGACATATAACTATAACTACATCAATAGAAAAACCTGTGTAGGAAATAGAACTAAACACAGGTAGAACAACATACTCTATTACATATACTTAGATACATATATACACATACATGTAATTAAAAACATATGCATATATACACACATTATACATAGCATATATCCATAAATTAACAACATACATATAGAAATATTCTTATACAAATACAAACAATATATAAATATCATATAATTATCCCTCTCTGTGTTCAAGTCCATTTATCTTTAAACAAACTCTAAGCAGAGGGATTCCAGCTCCCCATCTTCAAGCCTTTCACTCATCCTTGCTTCCTCCTGTGCAGAGCAGCTCTCCTGGACAGGGACAGCAGATGGGACATCTGGGAAGCAAAGAGAACACTGAGTCAGGATTGGGACTTTCCCTTGGCAGCACCTGCCTTCAGTCAGGGAAGGGAAAATCTCAGTGCCTCCCCAGGAGGGTTAGAAAGAAAAAGTTTGGCCAAAGCCCAGGGCCAAAGCCCACGCCACCCTCAGCCCCACCCTGCCTCAGCTGGCCCTGTGGCCTCACCGGCTCTGGGCTGGCAGCAGCAGCTCCCTGTCCACTGCTCTTGCTGGTGGCCTTCAGCTTCTCCCTGCTGCCTCCTGTCAGTCTCCGCCTGTCCTCAAGGTCTTCAGGGCAGCTGTGGCAAAAGTGGAGGCTCTGGAATTGGTTCCCAGGCCTGGCAGAGCTGCAGTCCCAGAGCCCTCTGTGCTCCGTGCTGGCCCCCTCCATCCCCTCAGCCCCACCAGCCCCTGGGCAAAGCCCCAGCCCCCTTCAGTTTCTTCAGCCCCTCACAGTCCTCTCACCCCACTCAATCCCTTCTGACCCATCCGTCCCCTTAGACCCGCCACCCCCTCAGCCTGTGCCACTTCCCTGTCACCTCAGTGCCACCATTGCCCTCTGCTGCCCCACACCCCTCAGCCCCCCAGCCCCTCAAGGTCACTGTCCCTGCAGTGTCACCGCCTCCTCAGCCCCCTCAGGCCCCTCTGTCTCACCGTCCTTCAGCAGCTCCTCAGGGGACACTGCCTGGGGCCACCGGCAGCTGCCACCGCTCCAGGGACCCCCGGGGCTGGAACTGCTGCCCCGCCCGCCCGGCCGCCAGCTGGACCCAGCACAGGACAGGGACAGAGGGGGCACAGGGGGAAAAGGAGAAGGGAGAGAGGGAAAAAGGTTAAAAACTAGTCTGTACTTATATAGATACTAACCTATGTACCTAAACACCCATGTAGCTATGAGTATATAACTATGCACATATTTAAAAAAACATATATATATGTAAATAACTGTAACAATCTACATAGATAAAACTAAAAATGTATATCTACTAATATACCTATGCATACATGATTATAACTATACTATATAATAAATATATATATATATATAATATTTTACCTCTTTAGGTCTATACCTATTTAGGCATATAAATACAACTATACATCTATAAATATACTGTATTTCTAAAAATAACAGATTTATAGATAGAAAAATATAACTATATCATTCTAACATATCACTATAGACAGAGGGATTCTACCTGCCTGGTAGTCACAGGCTCTCCCTCTGTCTCTTCCTCCCACGCAGGGCACCCCACCAGGAGACATCGATCATGTGGGATCTGGGAAGAAAAGAGAACACTGAGTCAATATTGGCCCTGTGCACGTTTCCCTTGGGCAGCAATTGTCCTTCTGTCACGGACTGTAAGAGATGGCCTGAAAGGCAGACTCTCACTTGGGAATTTGAAGCCGACTCTTTAGAGAACAGGGATCCTGCCAAGTTCCCAAAACTGTGTAAAGCATTCAAGTCCTCAATAAAGTCTCAGCACTCGCAGTGCAAATGGCACCCACGAGAGCTTGAAACACAGACAGCCCCAGCTCCCCCAAAGAAGCCCAGCCTTGTTCTTTCTCTGTGCTGACAGAGAGACCTCAGCCCTCGCTGAAATGGCTGAAGCTGAAGGGTGCTGTGAGCTGAGTTACAAACCAAATTGGGACACGCAGGTTGGTGACACAACTCCCACCAGGTCAGGTTTAGTCCCTGCTCTCTTGCCACAGCAGAGGACTCAGTGTCAGAGCCTCTGGAGAAGCGTGGAGGGCAGGGCTCGGGGAGCCTGTGCCAGTGCAGGATTGGAACTAAAGGCAGCAGGAAGCACCAGCCCTGCAGACAAGAACTCAACTCTTCTGATCTCCCCTCCTGTCACAGGCAGGCTCAGAGCAGCCGTCTCACACCTCTCTAAACCAATGGGGGCTCTCTCCTTACCAGGCTCCTCGGGCTCTGGGGAACTGTTCCCGCAGCTCTCGGTGCCAGATGGAGCTTCCTCTGCTGCAGCCCTGTTCATGGTGTCCTCTCCTGAAGACTCAGGGGCAACATTAATATTCCCCTTGAAAGAAAAACAGAGAGAAAGGAACCCAAAGATCACTCAGCATTTCTTGGAATCACATCAGGGATACACTGAACTGTTCTTCACCCCAAAGGCCGTGTAACACAAAGGGAACACTGCCCACACAGTTCACATGCAAGCATTTTAAACTCAGGATTTGGGTGGCCAAGGTGAAACTGAAGCTCTTACAAAATGACCTTTGAGGCAAAACAGGAATGCAGAAAAGCAGAAGACCCCAAGTGAGGGGACGTGCCCTCACGCTCTGACCCTGGCTATGCCACGAGCTGTAAGAAATCAGCCAGCACAAAGCCAGGGGCTCTCCTTGTTGCCAACGTGGCTGTCAGCAAGGGCAGAGCTCGCTCCCAGCACTGCCCAGGGCTGTGTGCTGCAAACGCACACGCAAAGCTCACATTTCTGCCTGGGAGTCTCACCAGCCCCACCCAACCGCTCAGACACTCCATCACAAGGTGGTGCTTTCTGGAGCCCTCTGCTGCTGCCCCATAGTAGGACCCAGGAAAAAATGATGGACCGGGTATTTCCAGCACCAAATTTCCAGTGCCAAAAATCGTGAATTTGGAGGGTAGAAAGAAAACCAACCCAAAAGACATGAAAAGTCAGACAACCAAGTAGTGTTTCTATCCATGAGGAAGGAAATCCCAAGATTAAGCACCTGCAAATTACCTTTGGACAGAAAGATATTCCACCATGACCAGCTGCACAATATTCATCTCTTCTGCAACAGCCATCCATCAGAATCCTAAAGATTTAAGATGGTTCAGAGCCTGCAAGGTTTCCTTTTTTATGGAATAAAATGCTTTTGCAAACTGCTATGTGTGAGTTTACAAAGACAAAAGACATTCCACTTGAGAATAAGAGATTGCTAAATCCAGAAAATCCCACTCCCCACCTTGAGTCTGCCCTTCCTCAATCACAAATGTACTGTAGGCAATGGGTCTGCACAGCAAGAGAAAGAGACATTCTTTGGCCAACACGTCTAATAATCTGCAAAAAGGGCTGTGCCAGCACTCACTCTCCAGGCAAGTCTGGGAAGAGGCAAGAGTTAAGAGAAATGAGATTCCTAATCCAAAGACTGAATCTGTCAAACAAAAGGCAAGGAAGCTGCAGCTCCAGCCCATCCCCACACACGGCTCTGGCAGCGCCCACACGCACGGCAGGGCTCACACAGCAGCAGCAGCAGCAGCTGCAGCCCAGCCCTGGCTTTGCCTTGGCCTTCCAACCCAAAAGAGGCAGAGCCCACATCTGCTGCTGCAACAGAGACACCTCTGGCGTGCCCCTCCCTGCACGGGACACTTTGCCTTCAGTGGCAATTCTCCAAACACTCTTCTCTTCTTTCCCACCCAACAAAGCCTGTTAGAACCTACACAGCATCACCACAAATGCCCCTGCACGAGGCATTCTTCCCAAGGAAAAGGAACAACCAAAGGTGGCCAGCACAGGCTCACACCTCTGATCCTCACTGTGGGGGAAGACTTTTTCATTCCCTCTTCTTTTGGAAATCTTGCTTGATCAAGAATAAATAGATAACTAAATAAGAATGGGAATAATTAAACTCAAGGATCCTTTGCTTCTCAGCCATGTTACAATGTCCAATTAGATAATTAAAAAGGAATGAAAAGAATTAAATTCAAAAAACCTTTGCTTCTCAGCCATGTAACAACATTCAAAACTCTCAGTCCAGCCTCTTTCATTCCCATCCAATGGGGTTACCTGAGCACAGGGAGACCTTTCAGGCAGGGAGCTCCTGATCTCCCGGATCATTTTCTCAACCTGAAGGCCGAGATCCAGCGGGGTGATTCCTCTCCTGCAGGTGCATTCTGCGCTGAGCTGGAGGCCATTGATGCTGCACAGCCAGCACTGCCAGCTGGAGCATGAGGGGCTGAAGTGCCCGGGGCAGCTGCAAGAATCCAAACCCGTGAGTCAGGCTCCAGAGTGTGGCTTTGGGACACAGAGCTCTATTGCTGCCTTGGATCAAATATCAGAGAAAGCACACAGGAAAACCAGGCAGAGAATCTTTTGACTTTCTAGTGTCCCTTTCTAGTTGGCTTGACAATTTCTGTCTTAGAACGACAGAGCACTGGGAAAAAATACTTTAAAGAATCACTTTTCATGACCTTTTGGAAAAGCAAGGCTAGGATTCTTTTCCTACCTGCTGCTCCCCGTGGAGCTGCTGGAAGCTGCAAGGCTGGAACCTGAGCACCTCCCGGTCGAGCGGAGGCAGCTGCTCCCCGTACAGCTCCTGGAAGCGGCTGGGTGGCCCCTCCCGTCCGAGCAGCCCCAGTCGCTCGCCTTGGAACCCGAGGACGTGGCAGGGCGGGATCCGGGGCACCTCCCGCTCGGCGGGCAGCGGCCGCTCCGCGTAGAGCTCCTGAAAGCGGCTCGGCCCCTCCCGCCGGGCCGGCCCCGGCCGGTCCCTGTGCAGCAAGTGGAAGCTGCAGGGCGGGCGCCGGGCCAGCGGCGGCCGCTCCCTGGGCGGCTGCTGGAAACGGCCGGGCCGGGGCCGGGGCCGGCGCAGCTCCTGCCCGCCTGGCAGCGCCCGCTCCCTGTGCAGCAGGAGGAAGCCGCTGGGCGGGCACCCGGGCGGCAGCGGCGGCCGCTCCCTGGGCAGCGCCTTGAAGCGACCGCGCCTGCGCCGCCCGTCCGGCAGCGGCCGCGCCCCGGGGAGCTGCTGGGAGCCGCTCCCGCCCCGCCTGCGCCCCTCCCGCCCCGCCGCCAGCCGCTGCCTGCTGGCCGCGCTCCGGCGCCGGATGCGGAGCAGGAGCTCGGGGCGGTCACGGCGAAACCAGGGGCTGCTATAATGGAGCCAGGCCCCCGCATCGCCCGGCGCAGCAGCGCCAGCCCGGCCCGGCACCTTGCGGAAGCCGTAGCGGTTCAGCTGGCGCACGAAGCTGCTGAACTGCGTGGCCCTGAAGGTGTGCGGGGCCGGGCCCCGAGCGCCGCCCGGGCTGAGCAGCTCCCGCTCGAAGAGGGAGCGGTCTATGAGCAGCCCCCGGGCCTGGCTGTCCCAGCGCACAGAGCGGACGCGGGGGCTGTTCACCAGGTGCCACAGCTTGGCGGGGAAGGTGCGGGCGTTAATCCCAGCGGGCAGCGGCACCTCCGCCATGGCGTCGATCGCCGCCTGTGCCACAACGCCCAGAGCGCAACGGCCGCGGCTGCACCGGCGGCGCGCGGCCTGAGGGGGGCGCTGCGCTCGGCCCCGCGCGCGCCCGGCGCGGCCCCGGCGCGGGCCGGACTCGGCGGGGACGAGCGCCCAGAGCCGGGGCCGCGGGCACAGCGCGGGCGCGGCGGCTCCCGGGGCTGGCCGGGCACGGCAGGGCAGGGCCAGGGGCAAACCCTTGCTTGCTCTGCCTGCACGCATCCTGCCTTTGCTTGGCAGCACAGCCCCAAAGCACCAAGGCAAGGTAACAGAAAAGCTGCTTCCCAGGCAGTGGCCTCCAGCAGCTGTTGGTGCATGGGCTAATTCCTCCCCAGGCACAAGACTTGTCACTTCCCTTTGTTGAACTTATCTGATTTCCCTCAGGCCAATTCTTTAGCCTGCCAAGGTCCCTCTGAGTAGCACAAGCAGTTGGTGTAGCAGCTGCTCCTGCCACTTTTGTGTTGTCTGCAAACTTGCTGAGGGTAAACTGCACCTCCAGCCCAGCCATTCATGAAGACTTTAAAGAGTATCTGCCCCGCTATCAGCCCCTGGGGGTCAGAGCACAAGGACTTACCTCCAGCTCTGCTTTCTGCCACTGATGACAATCTTCTGGGCCCAACCACCCATCCATTTTTCAGTCTTCTTCCCAGGGCATATGGACAGTTTGTATTTAAGGATGTTGTAGGAGACAGTCTCCAAGGCTTTGGTAAAACTGACATCATCCATTGCTCTACCCAAATGCTATCAAATTGGCTGTCCTGTTTCAAATTCACACCCAGTTGCTGCCAGTTTCCCCCAACATGGTCCCAGTATTCCCAATGTTGTCCCCTGCAATATCATTCCAGACACCCCCAGTATATCCCAGTTTCCCCCAGCATGCTCAATCCCAGTCACCCCAGAGTCCTCAGTATTGTTACAGTTGCCCCCAGCATGATCTTACTCATTCCCAGTATATCCCAGTTACCTCCACCACACACCAGTCATTCCAGTTGCTCCCAGTCACTCCCAGTAGCCCTCAGTGTGGTCCAGTTGCTCCCAGTATTTCCATGTCCATGCTCCAAGTGCTGCTCCCAGCCCTGATCCGTGGGGATGGGAATGTCCCCTCCCTTCCCAGGGCAGGGTAACACCTGAGCCAGGTGTGCAGGGCAGGACCTTGCCCTGAGCCCAAGCCCTGTCCCACCTGCAGGATCTGCTTCCCCTGGGGCTCTTCCTGCTGCGGCCCCAAGCCCAGCTTGGTGCTGAACAAAGGGGCTGGGGCGGGGTCATCCCCTGGTGGGGACTGTGCACCCCCTCTGCCCCCTCCCCAAATTCCCTCCTGGGGGGCAGCAGGAGCTGGGGCAGGAGCCCTGTGGGGAGGGAAAAAGGAGGTGACACTGGGACGGTGACACTGTCCTCCCCCAAGCTCCGGGGAGGGGACACACATGGCCCCTGGGGACCCCCTCTCAAATTCTTCTGCAGCGCCAGAGGATGAACCCAAACATGGAACCCCCAAACACCGGCAGCATCTTTGGGGCCAGGTCTGGTGGCAGCTTTGGGAGTCTGGGGGAGTCACAACTGCCCCAAAACCTCCTCCCAGCCCCAAAACCACTCCCAGACCTCCAAGCCAAACCCAAAGCTCCTGCCCAGGACACTTCCAACCACTCCCTGCAACAGAAATGGCTCCAAAAACCACAAAACCCCCTTCCCATTTCCCACAAGCCTCACTCAAATTCCCTCCAAGCCCCAAAGTCCTGCCACGACCCCAAACCTCCCTCACACCCCCCCCCCAATAAGGCCACAAATCCCCTCCCAGCCCACAAATGCCCCCAGGAGCCACAAAAGCCTTGCTCAGTCCCTCCAGGAGTCCCTAAAACCTTTCCCAGCCCCCCAGAGCACTGACCAGGAGAGTTTGGTGGACAGGAATATCCACAGCCAGGAGCAGCTCAGGCACTTCAGCAGTGGTTTGGGCACTTTGGGGGGGACACCCCGGATAGGGAGACCCAGGCCAAAGACTGGGACAGACAACCAGAATTCCTGGAGAACAGAGGGGCTCAGGTGGACACATTCTGCTGCAACAACTACGAGATCATGGCCATGTCCCTTGGCTTGGGTGGTCCCAGAACACCCAACCCCCCCTGAATATTCCCCTGAACCCCACATTGACACTCAAATCCCAGTAAAATGATTCAGCTTTAGATCTCTTTGCTTCATTTCTTTATTTTTACCCCAGTTGTGGGTGTTTTGAAGGGATAAACATGGTAATTTTTCAGGTGGGAAAAGATCTTCAAGATCACCCAGCATTGCTTGATGCCACATGAAGAAAAAACTGGAAAGAGAAGATGAGATTTTTTGGGCTGTAACATCAACAAATCAGCTCTTTCCAATGAATTTCCAGTGTTGATCAGAGTCTTGATGGATGTTCCTGTCCCAGAATTCTTCCAGGTGTCTATGGGGAGCCAGGAGGACATGGAGACCACCAGCCAGGTGTCTTCCCAACCTGAATCACTGGGAATGTGGGTCACCAGGGCTCTGCCCAATGTGGGTCCTCTGATGGGGGATGGAGTTGGAGCAGAGCACGAAGCTCTTCCTGCAGTCAGGAAACTCGCAGGGCTTCCCTTACTGGTGCCTCTGTTGGTGGTGGGTCAAGTGAGAGCTCCTGGAAAAGCTCTTCCCACACTGGGGACACTCGTAGGGCCTCTCCCCAGTGTGGATGCGCCGGTGCCTGACGAGGGTGGAGTTGTGCTTGAAGCCCTTCCTGCAGTCAGGGCAGCAGAAGGAAATTTAGGGGAGGATGTTGCAGAAAGAGGCTGTGGACATTGTGGCTGGAAAGCAGGGAATGGAGAGTGAAGCACTAAGAACGTTTCCTTAGTGCACATAACTGCACTTCCATGGTGAGGACAAAACTTGCCTAAGCTGAACATTCAATCTCAAACCCATCCAATTTTAGGCAGCAATGCCAGGAAAAGCACTTCACTCCCTGCATGCATTAATGGATGCTGGAGTGCAGAGTGCACCCTGTGAACTCCCAGGGATTGGAGGCTGCACTGCGGGCTGCCAGGAAACACTTGCCAGGCACGGCAGAGGTTGTACATCTGTTCAAACTCATGGCAACTGCAGAGGATTCTTTCCAAGTCTCACTCTGTCCCATTGCATGGGCACTGCTCCTGCCACCATGTAGAGGTCAGGAACAGGGACAATGCAGGTGACAGGGACGCTGGGCAAGCAGTGAGTGCTGTGCCAGCACGGCCAGAATGGTGCAAGAGGCAGCGTCAAACAGGCTGAGGCACCCAGAGCAACCCCTCTGTGCAGGCCTCGGGGTGAGCACACAGCTTCAAGAACGTCATGTGCTCATCCCACAGAGCCTTCTCTGCAGCTCTGGGGTAACCCTGTCAGCTTCCTGCTGGATTTCACAGCAGAAAGAGAAATTGTTCTCTCCTTCTGCCCATCTCAGCTACACAGAGGGGAGCGTGGGAGGCCATCTCTCCATCTGTGCAGGTGTTCAAGCTAAGCCAGCCAGTCTGTAGGGTTTTAATGTAAATAAAGCAGGACTAAGAACTACAACCAACAAGAATACTCCACACATATCTGCATTCCAAACCCCAATTTTAAGACACCTGAGCCTCAGCCACGGCCAGCACCGGCCTGGGGGGGGGCCAACTGCTGAGATAGGGGCGTGGCTTGGGCACAGAGGGGCGGGGCTTCACAACATATGGCATTGGTGGGCGTGGCTAAATACATAGGTTAAATGGCAGCTATAGTAGGCGTGGCCTTATGAAAGGGGTGTGGCTTTGCACAAGGGGCATGGCCTAACCCAATGGGGCGGGGCTTGATCCCATAGGGATAAAGGGAAGGTTTGAGTGGGTGTGGCTTAACCCAATGGAGCATGGCTTGCTAAAAGGGGGCAAGGCTTAGCCCACATAGGGATGATGGGCAGGCAGCTCAATGTCAGCATGGCTTAAGCAAAAGGCTTATGAAAAGGGGTATGTCCCAGCAGAAAAGCTGCTGCTCCACAGTTGGCTCCTGCCACCAAGCCTCAGTCTCACCTGGGAGAGAAAAGAGCGTGGTCAGGTGAGGAAACGGTGTGGTTAGAAGTGGGCAGGGTCAGAATTACTGTGGCCTCACCTGCTTGCAGGGTCACCTGGCGAGGGATGGAGTCAGGCTCCCAGGTGACCTCCAGGTTGGCAGGGCAGTTTGCTGGGTGGGGCAGGGAGGTGGCAGAGCTGATGTCACCCATCAAGGTGTGCCAGGTATGTGGTGGCCATGCCCACTCTCCTCAAGCCACGCCCACCCTGGCCCTGTCCTCTTGCCTTCAAAGCTGAGGATACCCAAGTGTGGCTGGGGCACGGCCACGCCTCCCCCGATTGCCAGGGTCTGGCGATGGCGGGGCTGTCCAGTGTTGCCCTCAGCTCCAAGCATCTGGGTTCATCTGTGGGGGAAAATAACAAAATGTGGGGCATTTTCCCACCAAAAATTGGGAATTTCCAACTCTGAAATTGGTGGTTTTAAGACCAAAATGTTTGGGACATCAGGTGTAGCCACTGAAATGAATGGGGTTTTTTTTTTACATCAGAGCTACACACTTAAATGAATGGAAGAGAAAGGACATCAGGTCTACCCAATTAAAGTCAATGGGGATGTACGGACACCAGGTCTACCCATTAACAGGGCTGGATTGGTAAGGGTTACTGGTGTGAAATGTGGGGTTGTGTTTCATGTCAGGTAAAAACAGATGGCCTTTGTAGCTGAGGTTGTGAAATGTGTGGAAAAAGGCCATAGGACAATTATAAAAAACCCGTTTTAACTAACAAATGGAAAAAGCATGGAAAGACGCTTTTGGACTAATATTTTGCTTGCTTATAAGTGAACAATGTGAGCCTAAAAGTTTTCACAATATAAGTTTTAAGCTTTTCCAATTAGTATGAGCTTTGTAGGCTTTTAACATGTAGGATAGAAGAATGCAGAAGTATTATTACTATTATTATTATTATTATTATGATTATTAGCTTTGAAAATAAAATTATTATAAGCTTTAAGCTGCTTTGTAATAAAAGGCTTTGAACTACACCTTTAGAATATATACATATATATAGAAGGAATTGTAATCACCTGAACAGAAGAAGGAAGTGAGCTTATCACAGGCTAAAAATTGATGATCATGAGAAGGAAGGCTGGACAATCCTGGAAAAGGAGATAGACCACCATCTGGAAGCTGGACGTCACCACCACTGATTTATAGTCCTGAAGAAGGAAAGCTGAACCTCATCATCACTGGTGTTTGTTTCTGAAGAAGGGAAGCTGGACATCACTTCACTTGGTCACAATGGGGTATAGAAATTGGATTTCACAAATAGAAACTAGGAGGAAACTAGAAAAAAAAAAACCTGCTGAGAAATGCTAATGAAGATTCTCAATAAATACCAGCAGGAATCAGCAGTCTGTGTGCAGTTGGAGGGGAGACCCCCACTGTTTTGCTCACACTTTATCATTTTGTATTAAAGAATTAATAAATTGATTGCTGCTTGATATATTGGCCGACTCAAGCTCTTTATTACTTACACTGGTTAGACTGGAAGTACTTGGAAGGGCGAAGGGGAAGCTCTGGGAGAGGAACCGGAAGCACTGGGGGGAGTTGGAAGCACTGGGAGGGAGGAGTGGGGGAAACGGAGCAAACTGGGAGCACTGAGACGTGGGGTTGGTGGGAACACTGGGAGTGAATAAAGGGGGGCACTGGGGTTAATGGGAGCTCCAGGGAATTACTAGGAGCACTGGGAAGGGTTACTGGGGTAAATGGGGGTAAACAGGACACCAGGTCTACCCATTCAAGTCAATGGGATAAATGGGACACCGTGTCTACCCAGTCAAAGCAGTGGGGTCTCATGACCACCAGTTTCGGAAGGCCCCCAAGAATTTTTGGGGGTACCCAGGTGTACCTAGGTGATTTTTGGGGAGATCCACGTGATTTCTGGGGGTACCTAGGTGTACCCATGTGATTTTTTGGGAGGACCCAGGTAGTTTTGGGGGTACCCAGGAAATTTTAAGAGGGAATCCAAGTGATTTTGGGGAGGTACGCAGGCGATTTTTGGGCTTCCCAGGAGAATTTTGAGGGGACCCAGTTGATTTTTGGGGTACCCAGGTGACTTCTGTGGGGTATCCGGGTGACTTTTGTGGGGGACCCAGGTGATTTGAGGGAGTACCCAGGTGTATCCAGGTAATTTGGGGAGGGACCTAGGTGAACGTGGGGTGTACTCAGGTGTATCCAGGTGGATTTTGGGGGGTACCCAGGTGATTTGGGGGGGATCCAGGTGACTTTTAGAAGTACCCAGGTTCTTTTTGGGGGTATCCAGGTGATTTTTGGGGGGTACCAAGATGAATTTGGGTATACCCAGGTAATTTTAGGGATTCCCAGGTGTCCCCACTCAGCCTAACAGGCTGGGAGAAGATGACGGCCACCATCGTGTTCTCCTGGTGGACGTGGACACAGATGACCCTTGGCAGCCTGGGGGGGGGGGCTGTGCAGAGACACCTCGACATTCAGGGGGCACCCCAACATTTGGGGGGCACTGAATCATGATTTTAAAGAGATAAGATTTTAGCCAAGGGTTAGAAGCAATTTATATGGATCAGAGTGTAAGTTAGATAAGCAAATGATAGGTTAATGATTATTAGATGCTTAAGGTAGAGCTAATTGTTGTATTATTTGCCATTATAAACTTGTTTATAGAAGGAAGTGGAGTAAGTGAACCATTAGAAGAACAGATTGAAAGCAGTAGACAAATGATCAGAATCTGGTCTTTATATCAATCAATCACAAAGCAGGGGACCTTGAATCATGCCAGAGGGTCACAGAGACCTGATGAAGACTCTCCTGACTTCATCCTTTGAGACCACTGATCCAATTTGAGACCACTGACCCAATTCAAGGGAAGAATTGCACACACATGGAGGACTGATAGCCTCATTTAATACAGAGCAGGGATGGGAAGTGCTGGGGTTATGCACATGAATTGTATGTAAGATTTTGGGAAATAAATAGAGGGCAAAGAACTTTGTATGGCACCTTGTACAGCCTTTTGGAGATGACTCCCGTTCTGCCTGCAGGTGAATAAACATACCACTTTCTAATTTTAACTAGTTACAAGATCATTGTTGGTGATCATATCAGTTTTTAACAACTCATTCTGGCCACCCAGCCAGGAGGAGGCTCTGCTCAGCTGTGAGACCAGCTGGGGTGGAGGACCCACTTGGGGCACACCCCAGGATATTCCTGGAAGTGTGGACTCCCTGCCTGGACTGTCCATCCAGCAGCAGACAAGGACTCCTGACTACTAAAAACTCCGGACAAAGGGGTATCTTTAAAATAATTGAAACACTTTAAACAGTGACCTGTAAGGTAAATGTGTGGTCAGAAAAGGCCGTTGGTAAGCCGTGGGAGACATCCCACACACAACTTGTGCTTCTGCAGTGTGCTTGCACGCTGAAATTGCAGTTGGTGTCTGCTCAGTTGTATTTGGTTGCCAGCACAGAGAGCTGCTGAGCTGTTGTAGCGAGCCAGGGGGGCTCGGGCTGGGGTTGCTGGCAGAAGGGGATTTTGCCATTTGTTGCATTGTAGAGGGCTCAGTTTGGTGGCAATTTGGGGCTAGCAGTTGTAAGGGCAAATCCTGGTCTATGGTTGTTATGCTGTGTGAATGTGTCCTGACTGTGAGAACGATTGTGAGAGAGTTTGTTGAGACGTGCTATTAGCACAAAGTGAGAGGGAGTTTGGACCCGCAGTTTTGTTTTTTGGCAACTGAAATGGCTGGGGGAAAATGAAGCAAGCGTGGCACATGATTAAAGCGTTTGATAGCGCTGCATGTTGTGTAAAACCCTTAATAAAAATCCCCCTCCCCACTGTGACTGTGGTGTGTGCGTACTTTGGTTCCGGGGGACGGTATTTACTGTAACACCCGGTGTTCATGTTAAAAGGGTCCGGACTCCCAGAGTTGTTCAGGCCTGGTGTTCAGGTGGTTTTTCCTGTGGAATTTGAGATACAGAGGTTGAGTGCTTTAGTATAATGTGTTTGTAAGTGTTTCCCGTGGGAATAATAAGATTGGGATGCTAGTGTGCATGGAAGAGATGTTTTGTCAATGTGTAAGCGAGTTGGAGTTGTGTTTTGGAGCTGTGGTGTATTTTTGAGGAAACACTCACTGCCAGTATGATCCCAGTCACCTTCAGCATGACCCCAGTTCATCCCAGTAGAAGCCCAGTTGCTTCCAATCACGTCCAGCATGCACCCAGTCACTCCCAGTTCCTCCCAGTTTTCCCTAGCATGATCCCAGTTGCTCCCAGCTGCTCCTGGTCAGCCTCAGCATGGTCCCAGTCACTCCCAGTGTATCCCAATTTGCCCCAACATGGCCTCAATTGCCCCCTGCAAGCTCCTCACTCCCAGTATGAATCCAGTATGATCCCAGTCTCCCTCAGTGGGATCCCAGTTTCCCCCAGCATGGGCCCAGTTGCTCCCAGTATGATCCCAGTATGATGTCAGTACAAACCCAGTGCAATCCCAGTCCCTGTATGATCCCAGTACAAACCAGTCACTCCCAGTGATGCCATTTCCAGGGTACACAGCCCCTCCTCCCAACATTCTGACCTGTCCCAGATCCATCCCTGCTTCTCCTGCAAGATGTGAGATGTCAGGGGAATGGGAGGGGAGGAGGAGGAGGGAGGAAGAAGCAGAGCGCAGCAGGAAGCAGGAGGAGAAGAGGAGAGGGAGAACCCCACAGATCTAGCACTCCCTGAACTCGCAGCCCCTGGGACCATCACCCCCCATCCCACAGGTGCCTGGGGAGGGGGAGCTCACCCCAAATATCCCAGAGGTACCTGGGTTTGGGGTTTTCTGGGGTGGATGTTTGGAGCATGTAGAGCTCCAAAGCCAAGTCGCAGATGCCCCTCAGGGGGCATTGGGGGGTCCCTGGGAAGTGTTTTTGGGATCCTGGTGGTGAGAGAGCCCTGGTGGGGGGTGGGGGATGGGGGGGGGTGGGGGTGGGGGTTGGGCTTCCTGGGACGGGCCCTCTGAGCTCTGCCGGGCCACGTGGGACCATGCAGGACCGGGGGGGGCAGGAGGACACCGGGTTTGGGGAGCCCTGGGAGAGCTGTGGCTTCCCTGAGGGGGACCTCTGAGGGAGGAGAGGCCCAGGACCCCAAAGTGGGGACCCTGAGATGGGGGGACCCTTGGGATTGCTGGGACCCTGCAGAGGTGCTGGAGGTCAGGAATGGCTCAGAAAGTGGTTCGTGGGTCCCGGTGCTGGAAGTCGCTGCTCCCAGAATGAGCCCACTAAGTCCCAGTATGATCCTGGTCTCTTGTTCTCACTCCCTCTATGATCCCTGTTGCTCCCAGTATGAACCCAGTCACTCCCAGTCATTCCCTGTTATGATGCAATTTGCCCCCAGCACAGTCCCAGTTTCTCCCAGTTCCTCACACTTCCATCCAGTCTGCTCCCAATTCTCCCAGTTGCCCCTCGTATAGACCCACTCTCACCCATTAGGGCCCCAGTCACTCGCACTTGTGCCCAGTTTCCCCCAGCATGGTCCCAGTTCCCCCCAGAAGATTCCCAGTGGCTCCCAGTGTGGTCCCAGTCAGCACCTGCATGATCTCAGACACTCCCAGTATATCCCGGTTGCCCTGAACATTCTCATGGTCATTGCCAGGCACTCCCAGTTACCCCAGCATGGTTCAGTTGCCCCCAGTTTTATCCCAGTCACTGCCAGTACATCCCAGTTTTCACCAGCATGCATCCTGTCATTCCTATTTATTCCCAGTTGCTCAAGGTGTATCCCCAGTAGGGTCTCAGCATGGGTCTGGTAGCTCTCAGTAACCCCCAGTCAGGGTCCATTAACACCCACTGTAATCCCAGTATGATGCCAGTAACTCCCAGTCTGATGCCAATGGCCCCCAGTGTGATCCCAGTTGCTCCCTGTCAATTCCAGTATGACTCCAGTAGCTTCCAGTATGATCCTCATAGCTCCCAGTCTCTCCCAGTATATCCCAGTCACTCCCAGCATGCTCCCAGTCATTCCCAGTTCCTCACAGTTGCTTTCAGTGTGATTCTAGCAGCTCACTGCCACTCCCAATCAATCCCAGTAGGAGTCCAGTCACCCTCAGTGTGACACCAGTCTCACCCAGCATGAACCCAGCTGCTTCCACTGTGATCCCACTATGATCCCTGTTGCTGCCAGAATAGTTCCAATTGTTCCCAGTTCCTCCAAGTTTCCCCTAGAATAGTCCCAATCCCTCTCAGGATGTTCACATGCACTTCCAGTTTTCCCCAGCATAGACCCAGCTGTTCCCAATGTGGTTCCAGTCTCCCCAGTATGGTAACAGACACTGCCAGTATATCCCAGTATATCCCAGTAAAGTTCTGGTTACCTCAGAATGATCCCAGTCTTTCCCAGTTTCTTCCAGTTCCCTCCAGCATGATCCCAGTTTCTGGCAGTTGCTTAAATGTGGTCCCAATCGCTCCCAGTAGGATTCCAGTTTCCCCAGTTGTGGTCTCAGTCCCCTCAGCATGGTCCCAGTCCCTTCCAATTGATCCCAGTTGCTCCCAATGTGTCCACATTTTCCTCCCAACAGTAGCTCCCAGTAACCCCCACTCAGGATCTGTTCACACCCATTGAATTCCCAGTGGCTCCCAGGATGAAACCAGTAGGACCCAGTCACCCCCAGTATGGTTCCAGTCACTCCCAGTATGACCCCAGTCACTTCATGATACCTCCAGTATTATTCCAGTCATGCCCTGAGTGACTGCCTGTCACTCCCAGTTTGAGCCCAGTTGTTCCCAGTCACCTCCAGCATGGTTCCAGTCCCAGCCAGCACCTTTCCAGTCACTCCCAGTCTGGTTCCAGTAGGATCCCAGTATGATCCCAGCATGGGCAAAGCTGCTCCCATTTACCCCCACTGTCGTTTCAGTCTCTCCCAGTGTATCCCAGTCACTCCCAGCATGTTCCCAGTCACTCCCAGTTGTCCTCAGTTGCTTCCAGCTAGATTCCAGTTGTTCACAGCCACTCCCAGTCCCCCTCAGTGCAGTCCCAGTTGCTGCCAGTATAATCCAGTATGATCCCAGTCTCCTCCACCACAGGCCCAGCCTCTCCCACTGTGATCCCAGTAGGATCCCAGTTGCCCCCAGGCACCTTGCAGAGCCCCAGCCATGCAGTTTGCCCCCAGCCTGCCCACGGCCAGCCTGGGGCTGCTCCCGGGGCTTTTCTGTGCTCAGCACTGGCCTGGCAAAGTGTTCTGGAGAGAGCCTGGGCAAGGAGCCTGCAGCCCCCAGGCCCTGGCCTGAGGCGTCAGCGCTGCCCCAGCAGTGCCCATGGCCTGTCCTGCTGCAGCCCCGGCACTGCCACCCCAGCACTGTGCCCGCCCCGAGAGCACTCAGGGCCCTTACCAGCACACCCAGGGCCCAGCAGGGCCACACGGCTGATAGTTGGAGTCAGTGGGCAGGCCACCGCGTGAGACATCCAGGCATAGCACTGGCAACCTGGCAACACCAAGGGCTGCTGCTGCTGGCTGCTGGGGCACAGCTGCTGTGCCCAGCACTGATCTGCCCAGCTGCTGCCACCGGAGATCCATTCTGTCTCAGCTGGAGAGAAGAGAACCAAAGGCGATTGTTGCCCCCCTAGACGTGCCGCAAGAAAAAGTCCTTTGCCACCCCCACTGGGGCTGGAATTCTCACAGCTGTAAGAGACCGCATGTACGACTCCTCGCTGGCTGGCGTGGTTGTTTGCCATTGTATAATGAAGGCCCCCTGTTGGATTGTAAGAAAGCACTGATAGTAGGCACAATCGACCCCACACAATGATCTCTTCTCCCATGTTAGTAACAATCAGCAACAAAAGTATATAACATTCTAGAAAGTAAGTCGGGTGGCCACCAGGGTATGTTTATTTCACCTGCAGGGCACAACAGAGACGGGAGAGTTCAGTCTTCCAAGGAGAGAGGACAAACATGATCACTGTACAATAGAGAGGAATACAATATGGACCAAAGTTTTCTCCTGCCCTCTAATTTTTATATTCCACCAAAACCAAATATTTTTCTTACATACAATTCAGGCATAAACCCCACAGCTTCC
>JAJEOU010000360.1:0-27820 GCA_021534815.1 Acrocephalus arundinaceus
CGGGGGCATGGCCCAGCCCGGCAGGGGAGAGGGGAAGTGGGAGAGGAGAGGGACGCTAGGAAAGGGAGACCAGGAGAGGGTGCGGAACTGTGGGAGAGGGAGAGTAGAAGCAAGAGGACTCCACAAAGTCGCTGCTTTTGCTGCTTTCGCAGCTTTTGCTGCTGCTGCCGCTGCTGCTGCATCCGCTTCTGCAATTGAAGCCCTGTGACCATTTGTCCCTGTGTCCGTTTGTCTGTTTCCCGCTCACCCCCACCCCGAACCCCCTGCTCCCTGGGGGTGGCCCCAGATTCTCTCCAAACATGGAAACTTTGCCGTGTTGGGCCAAGACCCAGAGTCTTGACTAGTGCACTGTGGCAGAGGAATCCCCTTGGCTGCTGCTGTGCATTGTCCCTGCTGAGGGTCAGACACTGTTGGAGCACATTCCCTGAATGCAGAAATTGTACCTGGCCCAAGCAGTGAACTTGTGTCTCCAGCATTGCTCTCCAAGGAAAACAGGAGATGGTAGACTGGATGTAGCTCATGGTCTAAAACTTGACAACTCATGGATCTTAAAAGGGAGACCAATTTGGAATTAATGGGATGGAGAAGTAATGCAAGATGGAGAAGAGGAGCATAGAAATAAAGAGAGAAAAACATCTTGTATTGTTTCTTTCCATTTTCATTTCATCTCTTAAAAGCTGTTTCAGGTTTTCCAGAATCTTCTCCACGGTCCTCTCTGCTCATTCCCAGAACCTTTCCTGGAGAATGAGGTGCAGCTTCTGTCACAAGATGTGCCACCAACTGCAGCTTCTCTTGGCTTTCCACACCGTGTGTGCAGCAGGAGTCTTGCAGCAAAGCAGGACAAATATTTGAAGAACTTGACAACTTGTTCTTTTTTTTCCTTGTGGACTGGGAGGTTGTGCCCTTTGTACAGTTTTCACTGTTTCTGTTCTACCCTAAGAAAACATGATGGGGTACCAGGGGTACCTACTGGGAGTCTGTTATTGTCCACCCATCCAGGAAGAAGGGGGGAACATCTTATTCTATAGACAGCTGGAGAATGTTTCAGGATCACCAGCCCTTGTTCTTGTAGGTGACTTTAACCTACCAGACATCTGCTGGGAACTCAATACAGCAGAAAAGAGGCAGCCCTGGAAGGTTTTGGAGTGCATGGAAGACATCTTTTTGTCACAGCTGGTGAGTGAACCCACCAGGAGGGACTATGTTAGACCTATTGTTTTCAAATAAAGAAGGGCTGGTGGGAGATGTGGTGGTTGGAGGCTGCTTGGGGCAAAGTGATCATGAAATTATGGAGTTCTTGATATTTGGTGAACTCGGGAGGGAACATAAGTAAGACTTTTACACTGGAACTTCCGGAGGGCAGAACTTGGGCCAGTTTAGGAGACTTATTCAGAGAGTTCCTTGGGAAGCAGCCCTTAAAAACAAAGGAGTCCAGGAAAGGTGGGTGTGCTTCAAAGCAGAGATCTTGAGGGCACAGGAACAGACTGTCCATGTGTACCAAAAGATGAGCTGATGAGGCAAACGTCAAGCCTGGATGGGCAAGGAGGTTTTGAAGGAACTCAGGAATAAAAAGAGGATGTATCATCCTTGGAAGGAGGGTCAGGTCTCTTAGGAAATATTTAAGGGGCTTGCTAGGGCATGTAGGAAAAAAAATTAGCTAGGTTAAAGCTCAGTTCAAACTAAATGTGGACACTTTTGTAAAGACACTTATTTTCCAAATAAGAAATATTTTTCAAATACATTATTGGCAAAAGGAAGGGTAAACCAACCTTTGTTCTCTACTGGATGTAGGAGAGAACTTAGTAACTGCAGATGAGGAGAAGGCAGAAGTGCTTAACACCTTTGCCTCAGTCTTTAGTGGGAAGAAAACTTGACCTCAGGACAAATGCCCTCCTGGGCTGGTAGATAGTGTCAGGGAGCAGAATGGTGCCCCTGTTATCCAGGAGGAGGCTGTCTAGAGCTGCTTGGATGATCATAAATCTATGGGCTCAGATGGGATCCATCCCAGTATGATGAGGGAGCTGGCAGATGAACTTGTGAAGCTGCTCTCCATCATTTACCAACAAACTTGGCTTATTGGTGAGATCTGGATGACTGGAAGCTGGCCAATGTGATGCCCATTCATAAAAATGCTAGAAAGGAGGATTCAGGTAATAATAGGCCAGTTAGCCAGACCTCAGCACCAGCTAAGATAATGGAGCAGTTCATACTGAGTGCTATTGCGCAGCACTTACAAGATGGCCAGGGTATCAGACCCAGCCAGCACGGGTTTAGGAGGAGTAGGTCATGTTTGACTAACCTGGTCTCCTTTCATGACCATGTGACTCACCTGGTGGATGCAGGACAGGCTGTGGATGTTGTCTATTTGAACTTCAGCAGGCCTTTGACACTGTCTCCCGTCAGCACACTCCTGGAAAAGCTGGCAGCCCATGGCTTGGACAGGAGCACTCTGTGCTGGGTTAGGAACTGGCTGCATGGCCGGGCCCAGAGAGTGGTGGTGAGCAGTGCTGCATCCAGCTGGCAGCCAGGCACCAGTGGTGTTCCTCAGGGGTCTGTGCTGGGGCCAGTTCTGTTCCACATTTTTATTGATAATATGGATGAGTGTATTGAGTCTTTCATTAGTAAATTTGCAGATGACATTAGGCTGGGAGTGTGTGTCAATCTGTTGAAAGGTAGGAGGGCTCTGCAGAGAGACCTGGAATAGTTGGATGGATGGGCAGAGTCCAGTAAGATGAAGTTTAATAAGTCCAAGTGCTGAGTCCTGCATTTTGGGCACAATAACCCCCTGCAGTGCACTAGGCTGGGGATGGTGTGGCCGGACAGTGCCCAGGCAGAAAGGGACCTGTGGGGACTGGTCAACCGCCAGCTAACATGAGCCAGCAGTGTGCCCTGGTGTTCAATGGCTCCTGGCCTGGATCAGGATACGTGTGTCCAGCAGGAGCAGGGAAGTCATTCTTCCCCTGTACTTGGCACTGGTGAGGCAGCACCTTGAGTGCTGTGTCCAGTCCTGGGTCCCTCAGTTTAGGAAGGACATTGAGATGCTTGAGTGTATCCAGAAAAGGCAACGAGGCTGGTGAGGGGCTTGGAACACAAGCCCTGTGAGGACTGACTGAGGGAGCTGCGGTTGTTTAGGGAGAAAAGGAGACTCAGAGGTGACCTTATTACTTTCTAAAACATCCTGAAGGGTGGTTGTAGTCAGCTGGGGGTTGGTCTCTTTCTCCAGGCAGCAACTGACAGAATGAGAGGGCAGAGTCTTAACCTGTGCCAAAGGAAATACAGGCTGGATATTAGGAAAAAGTTTTTTATGGAAGGAGTGATAAAGTACTGGAATGGTCTGCCCGGGGAGGTGGTGGAGTCACTATCCCTGGATGTGTTTAAAAAAAGACTGGATGTGGCACTTGGTGCCATGGTTAAGTTGAGGTGTTAGGGCATGGGTTGGACTCAATGATCTTGAGGGTCTCTTCCAACCCAGTGATTCTGTGATTCTCTTATTCTATGAATTGGTAGGGAAGCCTGGCTGAATGCAGAGAAAGAATCTCCAGAGCCTGCAGCTAGAAGTGGAGAGTTGTGAGATAATCATTCCAACATCTCCATGGACAACTTGAAAGTGATCTAGAACATGAAAATGGGCTGGCAGAGGGAGTTTGTTTCTGTGTTCAGTTTAGATGATTCTACATCTCATGCATTGATATAAATCAAGAGTACAATCAGTTCACTGGAAGCACCATGACAAGCTGGAGCTCTGTGGGTAAATGGCTGAAAGAATCTGAGAAGGAGAAATGCAGGGAATGACTTGGTGAACTTGGTCTGTAAGAAGGGTCATTTTTTCCTAATAATTTCCAGTTGATTCCCTCTCCTTTTGTCTTTCCTAACAAGGCCATTTGCATCTCAGATTCTCCATGAAATGAGAACTCTGAGTTTGTGGAATTGCCTGAAAGATGCCCTGTTCCTCTGCAAGGACACTCAGGCTGAAACACGAGCCTGAGCCCTCTCTTGGGAAGCATCCTCCGAGCTGGAATTTGTGCCGTGCTGGGAGAGGAGGGGGAGAACAATGGGCGCTGTGTGGCAGGAGCAGGAGGTTTGGGCCGCAGGACATTCCGCCTGCGCCGCTGCCCCGCAATCGGAGGCCGTGCCCGGGGCTCTGGGCCTGGCCCCGCGTGCGCTGAGCTCCCGACACTGCCAGAGCTCCCCGGGCTGGGCTCAGGTTCCTGCTGGGACTGGGCAGCAGGCTGGGCTCCAACTGGTATCAGCAGCAGCTGGAAATACATCTGGGCATCTCCACTTTCTGCTGCTGCTCAGAAGAAACAATGGAGCGAGTCAAGAAGTTCTGCTTTCTCTTTCTCCTGGTGGATTTTTTCATTTTCTTCTTTCTCCAGAGGCAAATCTGTGTGCCTCTGTGAGTTGATTCTCTTTCAGCAGCATCAGCAACAGGGCTGTGTTTGAGCACTGCAAATGTTGCCTGCGTGGCTTTAATTCTCCTTGACTTTGTGCTTAGGGACTAGTGTGCATTTTGGGATCTGTTAATCATGATGCCTGCAACAAAAAGCTGAGTTCCCCAATAGGAAAGCTCTGTGAGTACTACCAGTTGAAGGAGGCAGTTGCAGTTGTACAGATAAAATTCAACTGCCAAGCAGAAGAGGGGCAAGAGCAGCCATGAGCTACAATTCCAAGGCAAAGGCAGCAGAAGCCTCCTGCTGTCACCTTAGGGTGAGTAAAACAGTGCTGAAAACAACACTGGAACTCAAACCTTTCTTTCTCTGCAGGCTGGGTGAGGGCAGCACAGCCAGGCCCTGAGGAATCAGGGCTGTTTGTGGGTGATTGTTGCTCTACTCCAGAAATTCAGCTGGAAAAGCCCCTTGGAAGCCGAGGCAGGAGCAGGTGGGAAGGGGCCGGCGCTGCTGCTGCTCCTGCCCAGGAGCCCCAGCTGGGCCGGGCCGGCGCCCACTGTGCTGCGGCTGCTGCTGCTGCCAGAGCCGAGCGGGACTCGGGGACAGGGAATGGACACGGGGGGACAGCAAAGGCCTGGGGGGCTGCAGGGATGTTCGTGCTTGGGCCAGCGCCAGCACAGAGCTTCAGCCACAATCAACCCAGAGGGAAACACTGGGGAGAGGCTCCATTTCAGCCTTTCTTTACTCATGGCTGTGAAGGGACTGAAATAAAAGAAAATCAAGCAGGGCCCGACCCCTTCACCTTTAGGAGGAACCCAGTGCCTGGAGCTGTGATAAGCCATAAGGGGCTGTGACGGGCCATGAGGGGCTTTGAAGGGCTATGAGGGGCTGTGAAGGGCTATGAGGGGCTGTGAGGGGTGGTGAGGGGCAATGAGGGACCTGTGAGGGGCCATAAAGGGTTTGTTAGGGGCTCTGAAGGAACCTTCAGGGGCCACAAGAGACTGTGAAGCACTGTGGGAAGCCAGGCACCTCATGGAACCAAGGGTCCATTATGACACTGAGGAACCAAGGAGATTCCTGTTCACAGCACAGAACCTCATGGAACCATGGGGCCATTTTGGCACAGCAAGGCCTTGTGGAACCAAAGAGACCATGGTGACACTATGGAATGTCATGGAGCTACGAGTCCATTGTTACACAGCAGGGCTGCAGAACCAAGGAATCCATTGTGACACTACAGGGCTCCGTGGAACTTAGAACTCATGTAACAGTGAGGGACCCAATGGAATCAAGGGGCCATTCCATACTTCAGGGCTTCATGAAACCAAAGTGCCATTGTGATACTAAGGAACCAAAAGAGACCATTGTGACACTGCAGGGCCTGATGGAATTTTGGAGACCATTGTGACACTCTGAGGCTGTATTGTTATACATGGCCTGGTTTTTGGTAGCAGGGGAGGCCTCAGAGATGGCTTCTGTGAGAAGGTACTGGAATCTCTGATTGCTCTGAAGATGGACATGCTGCTGGCCCATGGGAGAAGTTGGTAACACCTCTGTGATGACATATTTTAGAAGAAAATCCAAACAGCTCACACGCAGTTGTTTCCAGGAGTCACGAGCTGCTGCTGCCAGGACATGCCAGCATGGCCCACGGCGATGCGCCACCACAGTCGCCGTCATTTCGGTGCAGCCCACAGTGAGCCTTGCCTGCCTGGTCGCCCCTAGCTAGCCACACTGTGGGCACAAGGGCAGGGGCAGCTGTGGTAGCTTCTCCATCTCGGTGCCCCACATGAAGAAAGACATTTAATAGCATCAGCACCACGCCAGTTGTGTGGCTGGTAATGGAAACATGATGAGCAATGTGGAAATTAGACAAAATCAACCTCTCAGCAATACAAGATGCTGCAAGAATCTTTGAATTAGTCAAACTTGTTGGCAATGGTACTTACAGGCAGCAACTTTTCTTTTAGATAGAGAAGAGGAGGAAGTGAAGACATGTAAGAGAAAAAAACATGGTGGAACCAAGGTCAGTGGAAAAGGAGGGGAAGGAGGTGCTCTAAGAGTTGGAGCCAAAATTTCTCTGCAAACCGTGGTGAGGTGTCGCCCTGATTTTCAAAGCCTTCTGATGTTTACATTCTTGGAGTCAGAATTCCCACACTTTCTACCAAAACACTATGTGTTTTTCACATTCCTTCTTGGAGGAGGAGAAAATTGACAGACTGTTCACCTGGCCAGTGTGATTCAGAGGAGGTATATTATCCTCCAATCCACTCTCACTTTAGAGAATGTATAAATTCTAAAAACTGTAAATAAAGTTCCCTTTTTTGCCTTGGACGACTGAGTGTGTGCTGCGTGCTCATTTCGTGTCCCATCGTGACAATTGGTGACCCCTCGTGGAACAGTTTGGTGCTCATCGGAGTGTGAGGCACTTTGGGTGAGACCTGTGATTTTAAAACCCCCCTCCTCCCTGCTTGTTTAGTGGCTGTGGCCACTTGGCACTTTGCCTGCAGCCTGTGGGAAGATGCCAACCCTTGTGGCTTCCATGGAGGACTCACTGGTCCTCGATATCTGGAGAGGTTTGCTGGAGAGGAGACAGGTTTCTGCCTCCCAGGGTGGCTTTGAGGAGCTCTTTTTATGGGCGAGAGGCCAAGGTTATTTTTCAGATCCCAAGGAGGCTTTCTCCAGGGAGGCGTGGTCCCTGCTTGGTGATCACCTCTTTGAGGCCCTCTCCATTGACTGTGACATCGAGATCGCACAGCTTCTCATGCACTGGAAGAGGTTTGAAGGGCTTTTCCACTGGTCTGAAAGCTCCAGCCCCCAAGGTTCTGTTCGAGAGCTCGGCTCCCAGCTAGGTTCTCCCGTCCCGGAGGACGGAGGGAGTGAGGAGGAAGCCGAGGTCCTTTCAGAGGCGGGGGGGGATTTCGAGCCGCAGCAGGAGGCAGAGCCCTCCCCTCCCCCCCACGGTGCTGTGAAGGGAGACGTTTCTGTCTCAGATCGTGGCCCCCGGGCGCCTGGCCAGGGCGTGGGCGGCACCCCGCAGCCTGCTGGAGGCTCCGTGGGGCCGGCGAAGCCGGCCCCGGCCCGCCCTGCGCCGCAAAAGTGGCAGAGCGCCTTCCCGGTGTTCGGGGGTGGGGAGGAGTCCCAGGATCGGTCTCTGCCTCTCCTTGGGCCGGACTCTGTAACAACGCTCTGCCCGAATTGTGGTGTTTCTACGACCCATCCTTTGGGGGCGGGAAAAGCGGGACCGGCGGCGGAGCCGCTGGCCCGGCGGGACCTCCGCCAACCGCCCCTTCCTTCGTGCAGCCTGAGGGGCGTGCCTGGCCAGTGGAGGCAGGTGGGGATGGGGCGCTGACCGGCCTGTCAAGCCCCGCCCCGGTGGGCAGGCAGCCCACCCCGCACCTAGCGGGAGGGGCGTTGCCTGCGATGGGTCTCCGAGATACAAAAGGGATCCTTTTAGGGGCGGTTCCAGATCCCCCCTTCCCTGCGCTGCCCCCCCGGGTGCGGCGGGTGGTGGTGTTCTTGGCACGGGGATGGCCTTGGGCTCGGGCGGGGCTGCGCAGCTGCCCGCACCGCCCGCGCTGCTGCCCCCGGTTGCAGCGCGGGGTGGGGACATGGCCCCGCAGGCCGCGCCTCTCTCTACGCCCCGGTTCTCCCCCCGCCGCGGGAGGCGGTGCCCGCAGCTGTACCCGTCCCATCCGTGGCGAGAACCACGCCGGCTGCTGCGGGGACCCATGCCCGTAATGTCGCCGGAGCTGCTGGTTCCTCCGTGGGCATGGGTTCGGCTGGAGCTGGCCTGGGCCCGGCGCTCCCCTTCTCTGCGGGTGTGGGCGACGCGATATCAGGTGGTGTCGAGCTGGCCCCCGGTCAGGCACCTGACCCTGAGCCTGTGGGGTCCACGGGACGGGATTTAACAGGTGCTGCCACCTCATCGGGGGGTGTCCAGGCTTTCCCTGTGCTTAGGGGTCTCACCCATAATACCTATCAACCCCTGTCCTGGAAGGCTACAATGGAGCTCCGTGATCAGGCTGGCAAATATGGTCTGGGGTCTGAGCAGGTCATGCAGATGCTTCGTGTACTTGCTGCTGATCTGTTGACACCCTATGATATCCGAAGCATAGCTCGTGTTCTTTTTCAGCCTGTGGAATACGAGATCTTTGAGTCCATATGGACGGATTTAGCAGTCAGGGCCGTGCAGTGGAACACCATGAGAGGTCCGGAGGACCCCAGGCGTGCGATCAGCACTGATGTGCTGCTGGGCACAGGCAATTATGCTAGCCCCAATGGACAGGCTGGCCTTGATTCCCTGGTGCTTGAGCAGTGCCAGGAAACAGGCATGGCAGCTGTCATCCAAACCATTGAAATGGCAGCTCCGAAGGAGTCCTTTGTGGCAGCTGTCCAGGGGGCTGATGAACCTTTCCTGCAATTTGTGGGCAGGCTGACTGCTGCAGTGGAGAAACAGGTGGGAGATCCTGACGCAAGGAGGCATTTACTCAAGCACCTTGCGAGGCACAACTGCAATGCTGCCTGTAAAGCAGTCATAGAGGCCCTTCCTGGGGATCCTTCTGTCTCCCAGATGGCACGGGCCTGTGCGAGGTTGCGCACCTCAGGTCATAAGTTGGTTGCTGTGGCCACTGCCATGCAGCCTGCTATGACCACTGCCATGCAGCCTGCTATGACCACTGCCATGCAGCCTGCCATGACCACTGTCATGCAGCCTGCTCTGGCCCCTGCTGTGCAGCCAGTCTGGGCAGTGCCTCAGGGCAGGCAGCAGCAGAAAAGGATTGTGCAGGTCAGCAAGACACAGGGGAAGAAGCGAAAGAAGTCCACAATTCCCTTGTTTTTGTATGGTCGCTGTGGCAGACCGAATCATCTGTCAAATGCGTGCAAGGCCACTGTTCACGTTAACGGTCAGGCCTTGCTGGGCTCGGGAAACGGAAAGCGAAGCGCGAAGGCGGGACGCGCTCAGACAAAAATCTCTCTCCAAGCCCCAGAGCCGATGGAGGTCTGCTCGGTCAACTTGCAGCCAGCACCCGTGGCTCAGCAGGTGTGGACGTCTGCACAGCAGACACGGTTGTGTTAGAGACCAGCAACGTGCACAAGGTCCCATTGGATGCCTTTGGCCGCTTGGGTGATGGTATGAGTGCTCTCCTTATGGGGAGGTCTAGTACCACCCTTCAGGGTCTTATTGTGCACATGGGACTCATTGATGTGGATTTCACGGGACAAATTTGTGCCATGGTATCCACATCAAAACCCCCTGTCACTATCCCAAAAGGGACACGGCTTGCTCAACTTGTGCCTTTTAGATCCTCTGTTCACAGGGCAGTTGACCGGTCGCGAGGAGATGGCGGCTTTGGGTCCACTGGATCGCCTCAAGTGCACTGGACCACTGTCCTGTCCGACGACCGTCCCACAAAGCCGTGTACCCTGTCCATCCCTGGTGCGACACCTCCGGAAATTTGCCTCCGCGGAATGATTGACACCGGCGCTGACATCTCGATCCTCTTGCTCGCTGCCTGGCCCCCAGAGTGGCCCTTGAGTCCAGTGCAGACGCCTGTTGCGGGACTGGGAGGAACGAAGCAATGCTACGTGAGCCAGCAGCCTGTAATCATCACAAACTCAGAGGGACAGTCAGCTGTGGTCCGGCCTCATGTTACTTCGACTGAGGCTAACCTCTGGGGGAGGGATGTTCTGGCCGCGTGGGGGGTGCGCATCGGGACGGATTTTTAATGGGGGCCACTGTGACGAAGGGTGCAGACTGTCCTACACCTCCTTTACGGTGGCTGGTGGACAAACCGGTCTGGGAGAATCAGTGGCCCCTCCCTAAAGAAAAGCTCACTGCCCTTCGAAATCTAGTGCAGGAGCAGTTGGACCAGGGTCATCTGGAGCCTTCTACCAGTCCCTGGAACACTCCTGTCTTCTGCATTAGAAAAATGTCTGGGAAATGGAGGTTGTTACAAGACCTCTGGAAAGTGAATGCCGTGGTGGAAAGCATGGGAACGTTGCAGGCGGGCATGCCGTCGCCTACCATGCTTCCAGCGGATTGGCTGATCCTCATCGTGGATCTGAAGGATTGTTTCTTTACGATCCCTTTACATCCCAATGACAGACAAAAATTTGCCTTCACAGTGCCAGCAATTAACAATGCTGAGCCCGCACAGAGGTATCAATGGATGGTTTTGCCCCAAGGGATGCGGAATTCTCCCGCCATATGCCAATGGTATGTGGCCCGTGCCTTGTCTGGAGTTCACAGGCAGCTTCCCAACGCCCATGTATATCACTACATGGACGACATTCTGGTGGCTGCACCCACCCAGGATGAACTGCTGAGGATACAGCCTCAGGTGATTGATGCTTTGCACTCTCATGGGCTGCAAGTGGCTCCAGAAAAGGTTCAACAACAGCCTCCCTGGAAGTATTTGGGGGTCAAGATTCTGGAACGGAAAATCCGTCACCAGGACGTGCAATTTGTGCGTTCGGTGAAAACACTGAACGACGCCCAGAAATTGGTAGGCGTCATCACGTGGTTGCGTCCGTATTTGGGACTAACCAATGCACAACTGTCTCCATTATATGATTTGTTAAAGGGAGACACTGATTAAAAGTCACCTCGTGAATTGACCCCTGAGGCACGTAAGGCCCTGGAGGAGGTTCAGCAAGCTGTTTCCGCTTGCCAAGTGTACCGCATTGACCCCTCCGTTGATATCACTGTGTTCATCACTGCTGCGGATTTACATCCTACAGGTATCATCGGCCAATGGAATGACAAATGGTCTGATTCCTTGGACATCTTGGAATGGGTCTTCCTGCCCCACCAGCCGCAGAAGACGGTAACTCCGTTAGCTGAGCTGGTTGCTCGATTAATGATCAAATGCCGGCACCGGTGTTTGCAATTGATGGGAGCAGACCCTGCAAAGATCGTGATCCCAATTGATCGGGAAAGTTTTGACTGGAGCCTTGCAAACAGTGTTACTATGCAGTGTGCTCTGGAAAATTTCACAGGGCAGATTGTTTATCATCTGCCCAGCCACAAGCTACTGCACGTGGCGAAAAATACACAGATTTCTTTGCGGCCCAAATGTAGCCAGGAACCGGTGCAAGGACCCACCGTCTTCACGGACGGTTCGGGAAAGACAGGAAAGGCCACTGTTACCTGGAAGGATGGAGCAGAGTGGCAGGTTGTGGAAGGTCATGAGGATGGTTCAGCCCAATTGGTTGAGCTAACGGCTGCGGTCATGGCATTCGAGAAGTTTTCCCAGGAACCTTTCAACTTGGTCATGGATTCCGCCTATGTGGCCGACATCACACAGCGACTGGGTTATTCAGTTTTGAAGGAGGTCAGTAATCCTGCCCTGTTTCAGTTACTGAAGACCCTGTGGTGTGCCATCCAGGCCCGGGTTCACCCATATTATGTTCTGCATACTAGGAGCCACACTAATTTGCCAGGGTTTGTAGCGGAAATTAACGCGAGGGCTGACAAGTTGGCTAACCCAGCGTGGGTAGCACCTCAGCCAGATGTACTTGCACAGGCCAAGGCATGACATGAGTTCTTCCACCAGAACGCACATACGTTGCAAAAGCAGTTTCAGTTGACAGCGACTGAGGCTCACAACATTGTTGAGTCATGTGACGACTGTCATGCCCTTGGTGCGCCTTTGCCGGCAGGGGTAAACCCCAGAGGCCTTAGGGCCTTGGAGCTTTGGCAGACCCATGTCACCCAGGTTGCCGAGTTTGGCCGGCTCAAGTATGTGCATGTCACGGTGGACACGTTCTCCTCTGCAATGTGGGCTTCTGCTCACACTGGAGAAAAGATCTGTGATGTCATTGCCCATTGGAGGCAGGCCTTTTCCATTCTAGGTATACCTTCTGCTGTGAAAACCGACAATGGTCCTGCTTATGCATCAGGGAAGGTGCGGCAGTTCCTGCAATTGTGGGGTGTTTCACACAAGTTTGGTATCCCACATTCTCCGACTGGTCAAGCTATTGTAGAACGCGCTCATGGTACTCTGAAGCGGGTTCTACAAAAACAAAAACGGGAGATGCAGAGTGAAACCCCGCACAGTCGGTTGGCAAAGGCCTTGTACACCATAAATCATCTTACGGTGCCACAGAACTCAAATAACACTGTCATCTTGAATCACCATCTTTCGTTACAGGGTTCGGACGAGACACATCAGCCTCGAGCAAAGGTGCGAGTGAAAAATCTAGTCACCAAACAGTGGGAAGGTCCCTACGACCTTGTCATTTTGGGGCGTGGGTATGCGTGCGTGTCCACAGATACTGGGACATGCTGGGTACCTTCGAACTGTGTCCGTCCTGACCTGCAACCACAGAGACAGAACCCGGGCAACAGGCAAGATGGAAACCGTGACCAAAGTGAAAGCCACCAAGAGGATGAACCGTCGAGTGATGACTCTGATGCAGACGATGCAAGTGATCACTCTGATGGTTCCTCCATGACTGAACCCTAAAACATTGTTCATTTTTCTTCCTTTGTAACATTGTTCATTTTCTTTTTTTCTTTTCTTTTTTAACAGAAAAAGGGTGAGATGTCGCCCTGATTTTCAAAGCCTTCTGATGTTTACATTCTTGGAGTCAGAATTCCCACACTTTCTACCAAAACACTATGTGTTTTTCACATTCCTTCTTGGAGGAGGAGAAAATTGACAGACTGTTCACCTGGCCAGTGTGATTCAGAGGAGGTATATTATGCTCCAATCCACTCTCACTTTAGAGAATGTATAAATTCTAAAAACTGTAAATAAAGTTCCCTTTTTTGCCTTGGACGACTGAGTGTGTGCTGCGTGCTCATTTCGTGCCCCATTGTGACAGACATGGAAATACTGGGAGCAACTGGGACCACACTGAGGGCTACTGGGAGTGACTGGGAATGACTGGTGTCTGCTGGAGGTAACTGGGATATACTGGGAATGAGTAAGATCATGCTGGGGGCAACTGGAACCATACTGGGGACTCTGGGTGACTGGGAATGAGCATGCTGGGGGCAACTGGGATATACTGGGCGTGTCTGCAACGATACTGCAGGGGACAACACTGGGAACAGCTGGGACAATGTTGGGGGACACTGGGAGCTACTGCGTGTGAATCTGTGACAGGACAGCCAACTTGACAGCATATGGGTAGAGCAATGGATGATGTCTACCCCAGCTTTACCAAAACCTTGGAGACGGTCTCCTACAACATCCTTAAATACAAACTGTCCATATGCCCGGGGAGGAGGACTGAAAAATGGATGGGTGGTTGGACCCAGAGGATTGTCATCAGTGGCACAAAGTAGAGCTGGAGGTAAGTCCTTGTGCTCTGACTCCCAGGGGCTGATAGCAGGGGAGATGCTCTTTAAAGTCTTCATGAATGGCTGGGCTGGAGGAGCAGTTTACCCTCAGCAAGTTTGCAGACAACACAAAAGTGGCAGGAGCAGCTGCTACACCAACTGCTTGTGCCATTCAGAGGGACCTTGGCAGGCTAAAGAACTGGCCTGAGGGAAATCGGATGAAGTTCAACAAATGGAAACCAGAAGTCTTGTGCCCGGGGCAGAATAAGCCCATGCAACAACAGCTGCTGGAGGCCAACTGCCTGGGAAGCAGCTTTTTTATTACCTTGCCTTGGTGCTTTGGGGCTGTGCTGCAAAGCAAAGGCAGGATGCGTGCAGGCAGGCAGAGCAAGCAAGGGTTTGCCCCTGGCCCTGCCCTGCCGTGCCCGGCCAGCCCCGGGAGCCGCCGCGCCGGCGCTGTGCCCGTGGCCCCGGCTCTGGGCGCTCGTCCCCGCCGAGTCCGGCCCGCGCCAGGGCTGCGCCGGGCGCACGCAGATCCGAACGCAGCGCCCCCCTCAGGCCGCGTGCCGCCGGCGCAGCCGCGGCCATTGCGCTCTGGCCGTTGTGGCACAGGCGGCGATCGACGCCATGGCAGAGGTGCCGCTGCCTGACGGGCTCAGCGCCCGCACCTTCCCTGCCAAGCTGTGGCGCCTGGTGAACAGCCCCTGCGTCCGCTCCGTGCGCTGGGACTGCCAGGCCCGGGGGCTGCTCATAGACCGCTCCCTCTTTGATTAGGAGCTGCTCAGCCCGGGCGGCGCTCGGGGCCCGGCCCCACACACCTTCAGGGCCACGCAGTTCCGCAGTTTTGTGCGCCAGCTGAACCGCTACGGCTTCCGCAAGGTGCCGGGCCGGGCTGGCGCGGCTGCGCCAGGCGATGCGGGGGCCTGGCTCCATTACAGGAGCCCCTGGTTTCGCCGTGACCGCCCCGAGCTCCTGCTCCACATCCAGCGCCGGAGCGCGGCCAGCAGGCAGCGGCTGGCGGCGGGGCGGGAGGGGCGCAGGCGGGGCGGGAACGGCTCCCAGCAGCTCCCCGGGGCGCGGCCACTGCCAGACGGGCGGCGCAGGCGCGGGTGCTTCAAGGCGATGCCCAGGGAGCGGCCGCCGCTGCCGCCCGGGTGCCCGCCCAGCGGCTTCCTCCTGCTGCACAGGGACCGGCCGCTGCCGGACGGGCGGGAGCTGCGCCGGCCCCGGCCCGGCCGCTTCCAGCAGCCGCCCAGGGAGCGGCCGCCGCTGGCCCGGCGCCCGCCCTGCAGCTTCCACCTGCTGCACAGGGACCGGCCGCTGCCCGCCCAGCGGGAGGTGCCCCGGATCCCGCCCTCCCACGTCCTCGGGTTCCAAGGCGAGCGGCTGGGGCTGCTCGGACGGGAGGGGCCACCCAGCCGCTTCCAGGAGCTGTACGGGGAGCAGCTTCCTCCGCTCGACCGGGAGGTGCTGAGGTTCCAGCCCTGCAGCTTCCAGCAGCTCCACGGGGAGCAGCAGCCCCCAGCCTCCAACCCACCAGGTAGGAAAAGAGTCCTAGTCTTGCTTTTCCAAAAGGTCATGAAAAGTGACTCTTTGAAGTATTTTTCCACAGTGCTCTGTCGTTCTAAGACAGAAATTGTCAAGCCTACTAGAAAGGGACACTAGAAAGTCAAAAGATTCTCTGCCTGGTTTTCCTGTGTGCTTTATGTGATATTTGATCCAAGGCAGCAATAGAGCTCTGTGTCCCAAAGCCACACTCTGGAGCCTGACTCACGTGTTTGGATTCTTGCAGCTGCACCGGGCACTTCAGCCCCTCATGCTCCAGCTGGCAGTGCTGGCTGTGCAGCATCAACGGCCTCCAGCTCAGTGCAGAATGCACCTGCAGGAGAGGAATCACCCCGGCTGGATCTTGGCCTGGAAGTTGAGAAGCTGATCCGGGAGATCAGGAGCTCCTTGCCTGAAAGGTCTCCCTGTGCTCAGGTAACCCCATTGGATAGGAATGAAAGAGGCTGGACTGAGAGTTTTGAATGTTGTTACATGGCTGAGAAGCAAAGGTTTCCTGAATTTAATTCTTTTCATTCCTTTTTAATTATCTAATTGGACGTTGTAACATGGCTGAGAAGCAAAGGATTCCTTGAATTTAATTATTTCCATTCTTATTTAGTTATCTAATTGGATATTGGTACATACTTGAGAAGCAAAGGATCCTTGAATTTAATTCTTTTCATTCCTTTGTAATTATCTAATTGGACATTTTAACATGGCTGAGAAGCAAAGGATTCTTGAGTTCAATTATTTCCTTTCTTATTTAGTTATCTATTTATTCTTGATCAAGCAAGATTTGCAAAAGAAAAGGGAATGAAAAAGTCTTCCCCCAAAGTGAGGATGAGAGGTGTGAGCCTGTGCTGGCCACCTTTGGTTGTTCCTTTTCCTTGGGAAGAATGCCTCGTGCAGGGGCATTTGTGGTGCTGCTGTGTAGGTTCTAACAGGCTTTGTTGGGTGGGAAAGAAGAGAAGAGTGTTTGGAGAATTGCCACTGAAGGCAAAGTGTCCTGTGCAGGGAGGGGCACGTGAGAGGTGTCTCTGTTGCAGCAGCAGATGTGGGCTCTGCCTCTTTTGAGTTGGAAGGCCAAGGCAAAGCCAGGGCTGGGCTGCAGCTGCTGCTGCTGCTGCTGTGTGAGCCCTGCCGTGCGTGTGGGCGCTGTCAGAGCCGTGTGTGGGGATGGGCTGGAGCTGCAGCTTCCTTGTCCTTTTAGTTGACAGATTCAGTCTTTGGATTAGGAATCTTGTTTTCCTTAACTCTTACCTCTTCCCAGATGTGCCTGGAGGGTGAGTGCTGGCAGATTATTAGATTATTAGATGTGTTTTTTGTAGATTATTAGATGTGTTGGCCAAAGAATGTCTCTCTTCCTCTTCATGTGCAGACCCATTGCCTACAGTACATTTGTGATTGAGGAAGGGCAGAGTCAAGGAGGGGAGTGGGATTTTATGGATTTAGCAATCTCTTATTTTCAAGTGGAATGTCTTTTGTCTTTTTTAAACTCACACATAGCAGTTTGCAAAAGCATTTTATTCCATAATGAAAGGAAACTTTGCAGGCTCTGAACCATCTTTAGAATCTTTAGGATTCTGATGGACAGGCTATTGAAGAAGAGATGAATATTCTGCAGTTGGTCATAGTGAGAATATCTTTCTGTCCAAAGGTAATTTGCAGGTGCCTAATCTTGGGAATTTCCTTCTTCAGTGGAATAGAAACACTACTTGGTTGTCTGACTTTTCATGTCTTTTGGGTTGGTTTTCTTTCCTACCCTCCAAATTCACAGATTTTTGGCCCTGGGAAATTTGATCCTGGAAATACCCTAGGTCCATCAGTGTTTGCCTGGGTCCTACATACGGGGCAGCAGCAGAGGGCTCCAGAAAGCAGCACCTTGTGATGGAGTGTCTGAGCGGTTGGGTGGGGCTGGTGAGACTCCCAGGCAGAAATGTGAGCTTTGCGTGTGCGTTTGCAGCACACAGCCCTGGGCAGTGCTGGGAGCGAGCTCTGCCCTTGCTGACAGCCACGTTGGCAACAAGGAGAGCCCCTGGCTTTGTGCTGGCTGATTTCTTACAGCTCGTGGCAAAAGCCAGGGTCAGAGCGTGAGGGCACATCCCCTCGCTTGGTGTCTTCTGGTTTTCTGCATTCCTGTTTTGCCTCCAAGGTCATTTTGTAAGAGCTTCAGTTTTGCCTTGGCCACCCAAATCCTAAGTTTAAAACGCTTGTCATGTGAACCGTGTGGGCAGTGTTCCCCTCCTGTTACAGGGCCTTTGGGCATGGAGAAGAACAGCTCCTGTATTCCTGATGTGATTCCAAGAAAATCCTGAGTGATCTTTGGGTTCCTTTCTCTCTGTTCTTCTTTCAAGAGGAATATTAATGTTGCCCCAGAGCCTTCAGGAGAGGACACCATGAACAGGGCTGCAGCCGAGGAAGCTTCACCTGGCACCGAGAGCTGCGGGAACAGTTCCCCAGAGCCCGAGGAGCCTGGTAAGGAGAGAGCCCCCATGGGTTTAGAGAGGTGTGAGACGGCTGCTCTGAGCCTGCCTGTGACAGGAAGGGAGATCAGAAGAGTTGAGTTCTTGTCTGGGGGGCTGGTGCTTCCTGCTGCTTTTAGTTCCAATCCTGCACTGGCACAGGCTCCCCGAGCCGTGCCCTCCACACTTCTCCAAAGGCTCTGACACTGAGTCCTCTGCTGTGGCAAGAGAGCAGGGACTAAACCTGTCCTTGTGGGAGTTGTGTCACCAACCTGCGTGTCCCAATTTGGTTCATAACTGAGCTCCCAGCACCCTTCAGCTTCAGCCATTTCAGCGAGGGCTGAGGCCTCTCTGTCAGCACAGAGAAAGAACAAGGCTGGGCTTCTTTGGGGGAGCTGGGGCTGTCTGTGTTTCAAGCTCTCGTGGTGCCACTTGCACTGCGAGTGCTGAGACTTTATTGAGGTACTTGAATGCTTTACCCAGCTTTGGAAACTTGGAAGGATCCCTGTTCTCTAAAGTGCAGGCTTCAAATTCCCAAGTGAGAGTCTGCCTTTCAGGCCATCTTTTACAGTCTGTGACAGAAGGACAATTGCTGCCCAAGGGAAACGTGCACACGGGCCAATATTGAGTCAGTGTTCTCTTTTCTTCCCAGATCCCGTGTGATCAACGTCTCCTGGAGGGGTGCCCTGTGTGGCAGGAAGAGACAGAGGGAGAGCCTGTGACTACCAGGCAGGTAGAATCCCTCTGTCTATAGATAGATATATGTGTATATAGATATATCTCTGTATATAGATGTATATAGACTAATGTTTATAATTAAATCGTTATGTTTATCTATCTATATAATTTCTGTTTATAGAAATACAGTATATTTATAGATCTACAGTTGTGTTTATAGGCCTAAATAGTTATAGATGAATATCTGTAAAATAGACTAGTTTTTAACCTCTTTCTCTCTATCCCTTTGTCCTTTTCCCCCTGTGCCCCCTCTGTCCCTGTTCCTGTGCTGGGTCCGAGCTGGCAGCCGGGCCGGGCGGGGCAGCAGTTCCAGCCCCGGGGGTCCCTGGAGCGGTGGCAGCTGCCGGTGGCCCCAGGCAGTGTCCCCTGAGGAGCTGCTGAAGGACGGTGAGACAGAGGGGCCTGAGGGGGCTGAGGAGGCGGTGACACTGCAGGGACAGTGACCTTGAGGGGCTGGGGGGACTGAGGGGTGTGGGGCAGCAGAGGGCAATGGTGGCACTGAGGTGACAGGGAAGTGGCACAGGCTGAGGGGGGTGGCAGGTCTAAGGGACGGGATGGGTCAGAAGGGATTGAGTGGGGTGAGAGGACTGTGAGGGGCTGAAGAAACTGAAGGGGGCCGGGGCTTTGCCCAGGGGACGGTGGGGCTGAGGGGATGGAGGGGCCAGCAGGGAGCACAGAGGGCTCTGGGACTGCAGCTCTGCCAGGCCTGGGAACCAATTGCAGAGCCTCCACTTTTGCCACAGCTTCCTGAAGACCTTGAGGACAGCTGGAGATTGACAGGAGGCAGCAGGGAGAAGCTGAAGGCCACCAGCAAGAGCAGTGGACAGGGAGCTGCTGCTGCCAGCCGAGAGCCCGGTGAGGCCACAGGGCTGGTGAGGCAGGGTGGGGCTGAGGGTGGCGTGGGCTTTGGCCCTGGGCTTTGGCCAAACTTTTTCTTTCTAACCCTCCCGGGGAGGCACTGAGATTTTCCCTTCCCTGACTGAAGGGCAGGTGCTGCCAAGGGAAAAGTCCTGATCCTGACTCAGTGTTCCCTTTGCTTCCCAGGTGTCCCATCTGCTGTCCCTGTCCAGGAGAGCTGCTCTACATGGCAGGAAGCAAGGATGCTCTTGCCTTGATGTTTTTGCCTTCTGGGGTTTTTATATTTTTTTTAATTCTTTCTCACAAAAGTGTTATAAATACAAATAATGTTTGTGTAAATACTAGTTATGTTTTCATTCCTCTTTTGAGGAGGGAACAATTGATGAACTTTGGGTTTGACCAGTGGGATTGGAAAGGTGGCAACCTTAACTTCCAATCCATAGTCTGGGTGGAAATACTATATATGTTTGAGTCAGAGAATAAAGAGGTCAGAGGGTCTTTGCCCTGTGCACTGGAACAGAGTCCGTGTCTTCCTTTTGTGTCTTATTGCGACAGGATGGAGTGAAAGGCTTTGAAGATGGGGCGGCTGGAATCCCTCTGCTTAGAGTTCTGTTTAAAGATAGATGGACTTGAACAGAGAGAGGGATAATTATATGGATATTTATATCGGTGGGTTGCTATTTGTATAGGAATATTTCTACGTGTATGTTGTTCTATTTGCGTTTAGTTCTATTTCCTGCATATACAGTCATGTAGGTATTTCTATTGATGTAGTTGTAGTTATATATGTCTCTTTCTATTTAAGCATGTATGGAGATGTATAATTTTGTAATTGTATCAACTGACTTCTTGGTAGAGAGCTATTTAGATAGAGATACTGATATTTTTGTATTTCCAGATCAGGTTTAAGCTTGTAGTAATATGTAATAAATTAAGTTGTTAAACACCTAACTTATCTTTGTGTAGAGTGAGTTGTTTTAGAGGTTGGCAATAAATTCAGTTTTTGTTAACTGAAGTTGGTATTTGTATATTTTTACAGAACATTGTTGTAAAAATCTAATAAATTCCGTTTTTTAACTTAAATTGAGATCTGCATAGTTCTATATTGTCAGCAAGGGTGTAGCAATTTGTAATAAATGACATTTTTCATGTGAAATCAATTCTTGTGTATTTGTCGATCAGCAGTGCAGCTGCAGCAATCTGCAAGAAATTACAATTGTCAGCTGTGCTGGGTGTTTTGTGATTGGTGCTATCCAGAGCAATGAGCAGATGGAAATGCTGGAGGATTTGGGCCATGAAAATCTCCAGCCATGCCCAGCACATGCCCCACTTGCACTCAGGCTGGCCCAGGAAAGCGCAGATTTGGGATGGCAGCAGAGCCACACGTTGGCTCAGAACTCGCTGCAAAGGCCTGCTGAGAAAAGTGCGGGACTGCACAGAGCGTCCAACTCCAACCAGAGCCACCCAGGGAGGACAAATCCACCCCCATGGCACGGGCAGCTCTTTAGGAAGCGCTCCAAGTGTCCCTCTGAAGGTCATCCTGGAGCCCAGAAGCCAACAGGGATCTCTTGGAACCCTGGGCATGGAGAATTTCAGACTTGCTGTGCTGACAGGCGCTGGCCCCCAAGGAAACACTGCATTTGATCTGAGGCCTTGGAAAAGGCTTCCAAAATTGAATGATAGCACTGGGATTATGGGTGTGTAGTTTGAATAGAAGTGTGTGATACCACATGGTGGAAAACTAAGAGTTTAAGGTTTTACTATATAGTAATATTAAAAAAGCAAGATGGAGGATTGAGGGTGTAGGCTAAGTCCCTCTTTTTCACCTTCTTCATGGGTTTGGGTGGTATTTTGTAACTGGGTAAGAAAATCTGCACTGTGGACCACAGGTGGTTTGCTATTGGGTTAAAAGTAAAAATAATTTAGGTGTCAGTTCATAATTGGACAGTTTGTTCTTTAAAGACCTTGCAAAGAGACAGAGCCATTTTCTACTTTGTTAGCTAGAACTCACAATTAGTGAGACTGTACTATAGATGGGAATTAATAAACATCTGAGTTGGAATACAAAAACCATCTCTCGAGCAACTGAAAACAAGTGCCGTGCTGGGAGCTGTGGCAGGGAGAGCCTGAGGCACCAAAGGCACCTTGGCAGCAGCAGCTGCTTCCAGGCCATGGCCAGGAGCCTCCCTTGGCAGCCCGGCCTGGTGGCCAGCACTGCAGAGCTGCTGCTGCTTCAGGGCTCCTTTCTGCCTGGGCTCTGCCCCAGCCCCCAGAGTGTGACCTCAGCCCTGAGCCTGGCACAGCCGCTGCGCCTGAGCCCTGCAAAGCCTCAAGGTCACCTGGGCCAGCCTGGCTCTGTCAGCCCCTGGGGAAGGCAGGGCCAGCAAAGGCCAGAGAAGGGGCTGCCTTTGCCTGCTGCATGTGGGCTCCAGCAGAGACAAGGAGGAGTCAAGGCAGTGCATGGAGTCCAGGGAGCAGCCCCTTCTCCCCATGCACTCCTGGAATGGTTTGGATGGGAAGAGCTCTGCAGTGCTCATCTCCTCCAAACCCCGCCATGAGCAGGGACATCTTTCAGCAGCTCAGGTTGTTCAGAGCCCTGTCCCAGCTGGATTGGAATGTTTCCAGGGATGGGGCATTGACCACCTCCCTGGAACCTGTCCTGCTGGATCACCAACCTCATCATCAAAGATTTCCTCCTTTTCTCTTCCGATATGAACCTCCCTTCCTTTAGTTTAAAACCACCACTTTTTGTCCTATTGGGACAGGCCCTTCTAAAACCTTTGTCCACCCTTGCATTTTCCATGATCCAGGTTTCCGTGGCAATTGCCATGCCAGGTGACCCAGGGGTGGTGTCCCAGTGAGGGCTGCCATGGAAACAGTGCCCAGCCCTGCCCCTTTCTGTCTGCCTGAGCTGGCCTTTGGCCCTGGCAGTGGCGTTTGCTGCTGGTTCCACGGTACCTGAGCAGCCAGGGACTGGGACCATGCTGAGGGGACTGAGACCACAACTGGGGCAATTGGGATTATGCTGGGATTATAGTGGGACCACACTTTGGGCAACTGTCAGAACCTGGGATCATGCTGGAGGCAACTGGAAGAAACTGGGAACGCCTGGGATCATTCTGAGTTAACCAGAACCTTACTGGTGCAACTGGGATACACTGGAAGTGCCTGTAACTATACTGGGTCAATGGAACCACACTGGGAGGAACGGGGAACAACAGGAACTATTCTGGCAACATCTGGGATAACACTGAGGGTGACTGGACTCGTACTGGGATTTACTGGGAGTGGCTGTAAACAACTGGAATCACACTGAAAGCAACTGGGAGGAAGTGGGAATGACTGGGAGCATGCTGTGGGTGACTGGGATATACTGGGAGAGACTGAGAGCCATGAGGATCATACTGGAGGGTACTGGGGTCATAGTGGCATTTACGGAGCAACTGGGATCATGCTGGGGGCCACCGGCTTCATCCTGGGAATTACAGGAATCAGACTGGGATGATAGCGATGTGATTGGACCCTGACTGGGGGTTCCTGGGAGCTACCAGGCCCATGCTGAGAGCCTACTGGGGATACACTGGGAGGAACTGGGAATAAATTGGAATGACAGGATGCATGCTGGTGACAACTGGGATGTACTGGCAGTGACTGGGATAAAACTGGGGGCAACTGAACCATGCTGAGGTAATTGGGTGCTCCTGGAAATGACTCCAAGAATGTTCAGGGCAACTGGAATATACTGGGAGTGTCTGAAGTCATGCAGGTGGTGACTGGGATCACACTGGGAGGAACTGGGAATTTGCTAGGGGAAACTGGGACCATGCTGGGGGCAGCTGGGGCCCTGCTGGGAGAGACAGGCATCATACTGGACTCATTTTGGTATTGTACTGGGAGTTCCTGAGGCTGTGCTAGGGGCAGCTTGGAACACACTGGACAAAAGTGGGAGCAACTGGGAGCAACTGGGACCATGCTAGAGGCAAACTGCATCATAATGGGGAATGACTGGCAGTGACTGGGCTCCTACTGGGAATGGTAAATAAAGAAATCAATCCTGGTTTATGGTTGTTATGCTGTGTGAATATGTCCTGACTGTGAGACCTGATCCATATAAATTTCTTCTAACCCTCAGCTAAGGTCTTAACTCTTTAAAATCATGATTCAGATCCCCCTGAATGTTGGGGTTCCCCCTGAATGTCGGGGTGTCCCCCTACAGCCCCCCCCCCGCTGAGGGTCATCTGTGTCCACGTAGACCGGGAGGACGCGATGGTGGCCGTCATCTTCTCCCAGCCCATCAGGGTGAGTGGGGATACCTGAGAACCCCAAAAATCACCTGGGTACCCCCCAAAAAACCACCTGGATACCCCCAAAATCTCCTGGATCCCACCCAAATCACCTAGGAACCCGAATATCACCTGGGTACCCCCAAAAAATCACCTGGATACACCTGGGTACTTCCCCAATTCACCTAGGTACCCCTCAAAAAATCACCTGGAAACCACCCAGAAGACACCTGGAGAAACCTGGGAATCCCAGAAATCACCTGGGTACCCCATCGATTGCCTGGGTACCCTCAAAAATCACCTGAGAACCCCAAAAATCACCTGAATACCCCCCAAAATCACCTAGATTGCCCCCAAAACTTTCTGGGTACCTCTCAAATCATCTGGATCTGCCCCCAAATATGCATGCGTATCCCATAAACCACCTGGTACCCCCAAGAATCATCTGGGTACTTCCAAAATCACCTAGGTACCTGTGGGTACCCCAAAAATCATCTGGGTATCCTCAAAAATCACATGAGTACTCCCAAAAAATCACCTGGATACACCTGGCTGGGTACCCAGCAAAATCTCCTGGATCAGCCTCCCAAATCACCTGGGTACCCCTCAAAATCACCTGGATACACCTGGGTACCCCCAAAAATTCTTGGGCCCCTGCCCAAACTGGTGGTTGTGAATCCCCACTGCTTTGCCTGGGTAGATGCAGTGTCCCATTTATCCCATTGACTTGAATGGGTAGACCTGGTGTCCCTAAATCTCCATTGACTTGAATGGGTAGACCTGGTGTCCTGTTTACCCCCATTTACGTACAGTAACCCTTCCCAATGCTCCCAGAAATACCACGGAGCTCACAGTAACCCCAGAGCTCCCCCTTTTGAGGGGTTCTCAGGTAATTTTTGGGGGTACTCAGGTGATTTGGGGGTGTACTCAGGTGTATACAGGTGATTTATGGGGGTACCTAGGTGATTTTTTTGGGGCTCCCAGGGTTATCCAGGTGGTTTTGGGGAGTACCAGGGTGATTTGGAGGGTGATCCAGGTGATTTTTTGGGGTTCACACTGGTCTCCACTCACTCTGATGGGCAGGGGGAAGATGATGGTCACCATCATTTCCTCCCAGTCAATGTGGATGCAGATGAACCTCAGCAGCAGGGGGGCTGTGGAGGGATACCCCAACATTCAGGGGGCACCCCAACATTCATGGGCACCCCAAAACTCCAGGGGAGGGCCCCAGGGATGGGAGGGAGCCCCGAGTTACCTCAGGAGAGGATGCAGTGCAGGCACACCCAGGCGCTTTGGTCCGTGGGATTGGTGAAGACGGCATTCTGCACCAGCTGCAGCTCTGGGGAGGGGCAAAGGGGGCACCCCAAAATCTCAGGGGGGCAGCCAGGGGACACCCCGAGATCTGAATGGGGGCACCCAGGTGTACCCATGGAAACCAATGGGGATTTTTAGGGACACCATATCTACTCATTGAAACCAATGGGGATTTTTAGAGTCAACAGGTCTGCCTCTAGATCCAATGAGGATTTAGGGACAACAAGTCTATCCATTGAAACCAATGGGGATTTAGGGACATGGTGTCTACCCATTAAAATCAATAGGGATTTTTTGGAAACTATTAAGGGCAATGGGGATTTGGGGAAACCAGGTCTACCCATTCAAGGCAATGGACATTTAAAGACACCAGATTTACCTTGATAAAGTCAAAGGGACTTTTGGGACACCTGGTCTAGCCACTAATGTGGGGAATTTAGAAAATTGGGTCCAGGGAATAATGGGAATTTAGGGATATCTGGTCTACCCATTGAAATAATGGGCTTTTTTGGTACACCAGATCTACCCTTTAGGGACAACGGGGATTTAGGGACACCAGGTCTATGCACTGAGACCAATGGGGACTTAGGAACACCAGGTTTATCCATTAAAAACAATAGGGATTTTAGGAACATCAGGTATACCCATTAAGGACAGTGGGGATCGGGGGTCATCAGGTCTACCCAGTGAAACCCATGGGCTCAGTGGGACACTGGGTCTACCCCTTAATGTGGGGAGTTTAGGGAATCAGGTCCAGCCATTGATGTGAATGGGAAATTTGGGACATCAGGTTTATGGCCATTGAAGTCAATTGGGGGATTTAGGACACCAGGTCTAGCCATTGAAAAGAACGGAGATTTCAGGAAAACAGGTCTACCCATGAATGGAAATGGTGATCTGGGGACACCAAATCTACCCATGAATGACTGTAAGGACATCAGGTCTGCCATTAAAGTCAATGGGGATTTAGGGACACCAGGTCTACTCATTAAGGTCAATGGAATTTTTGGGAGACCAGGTCTACACATTGAAGTCAATGGGAATTTTTGGGACACCAGGTCTACCCATCCAACCCAGCAGAGCTCAACTTCAAGCAACGGGCTGGAGAATTTTTGGGATAGGGTCCCACTGAAATTCTGGGAATTTTTCCAGGGCAATCTTTTACCTTTCCTCAGCCTTTCAGGGGGCAGTGTCCAAGCCTTGCCATTCCTGCAGTTCCTGGTGAGGGCCAGGACCCACAGCCAGTGGTGCCAGGCCGAGAAGTTGGAGAACTCAGCAGGGCTCAGCAGGGCCCTGCCAAAGGCCATCTTGTCCTCAGGGTCCTGCCTGGCCACCAGTGCCTGCTGGTGGTCCCAGGTGTGGACTGGGAGGGCACCAGTAAAACCAATAAGCACTGGGAGCTGCCCCCAAGCCCCTGCGGCCTGAGGTGGCAGCTCCCATTATAAACCAGTGTCTTGGTTTTGAAAAGAAGACAGGTATCTGCTAAAGAGGGGCAGGGCCTCTCTTGGAATGGATAATTCAAATCTGCTCTCCTCAAAATATTATAATTTAGAAAAATTAAAACGGCTTTCAGGCAGAGATATGGGGATAGGAATAACAGTTGTTTACTAATAGGTATAACAAGGCAAACAAACAACAAAAACTACAGCAATTAATAGCAAACAGAACCAGGGACCTTCACGGGGCTTGGTTTCACAAAACCCGGGGCAGTCTGGTCTCTTGGGACTCTGAAAAAAGCACCAAGCTGGAACGGTGAGGGATCCCAGGCTGGTGGATCAGATAAAATCCAGAGCTCCGTCGGTGGTCACTGGAGGGCAGGGATGTCCCGCAGGGAGGGCAGCGCGGGGCCGCGGTGCAGAACAGCCTCAAAGCAGCGGCAGTGGGACAGGGCCGGGCCAGCTCCAGCAGGGCAGCAAAAGGAGAACTCAGGAGTTTTCTTGGGCACACGAGCAGGATGATGGTAGCTTTCCTCAGGATCAGATCCGGGTTGTGCCAGTGAAAAACCCACGCAGCAACAGCAGCCTGGTCCTCTCCCGATGCAGAGCACACCAAAGTGAAGCTGCACCCCCAGCCCCGTCTTTCTCCCTGCCCCCTCCCCTTTTCTGAGAGAAACTCCGGGACACAAAGGGTGTAGCCAAGTGCCAGGCTACATCCCTTTGTTTCACCTGAGCACTGATAAGTACTCAGTGATTAGTTGCCTGGAAACCCTTGGGAAAAAATTCTATAGGTGAAAAAAAAAAAAAAAAAAAACCAAGAAACAAGCCTAACCCCCAACATCTGGGAACAAGCCACAAACACAGTGAGCAAGAGGGACTATACCCAAATATACCTGGGAAAAGTTCTTATCCAGTTATTTCACCGTGGTAGCCACTGTGAAGAAAATTAACTCTACCCTGGCCAAAACCACCACAGTCACACAAAAATAAAATTCTAGAACATGCTTCTGTGCTATTATAATTTTATTTTCTTTTAAGTAATATGGTTCAACATTTCTAACTTTAAAATCAACCCCTTTTTTCTCTTCATAAGAGAAGCAATCCACTATGAATAAACAAAAATACAACAATTGACAGATATAAAACTCTCTGACTATGACTGAAAGAACACACTTTGGAAAGGTTAATTTGCTTCTACATCATGAATGAAAAAGAATTGTCATCACTCCCCTGCAAGCCATCCAGTATGATTTCTATTTCATAAGGATGCAATTATTGTGAAATGCTAAATCTCCTCTAAAAGACGCTTGATCTCACTGAAGGGCCATTAAAATTTTTCAGCCTCACATCACAGAGGTCTTGATGATTTTTCTGCCTTTTGGTTTCAGTTCATATGGCCTCAGTGACCTCAACTTTTGTTTTAATGTCAGATTAAGATTAGATCTCCAGCCTGGCTAAATTTCTGACAACGCCACTTTGTTGGTGAAACTTAGACTGCTAGCCT
>JAJEOU010001877.1:0-31967 GCA_021534815.1 Acrocephalus arundinaceus
AGTACCTACCACCTATATTATTTTGTCTACGACGTGACAACTAATTCAAACTTTGCAAACAAAAGAGTATCGTGACAACGTGAGATTTTAGTGAGGACACATGCTTTCCTGTCTCCACGCTTTGATCGTACGGTGTCACCTGCTCGTTGCTTCCAGGCTCTGCTGACAATCACCCATTTTATTTTCTTCCTGGTTTGGCCTTCCGCGTGACGCTTAACAGAGCTGCTAATAATTTGCACTATTATACTATATTTTATACATTGGATTTTATGTACTTGTTCCTTCGCTTCAGCCGCTCTGCTTCTATCACCAAATCGTCGAATTATGACAGCTGCTTGCTTTGGGCCTTTCTGAGGGCTTGGCTCGTTCGTGGCTCAATTCTCGGCATCCGTATTCGGGTCTCCTCTTCGCTAATGATTTGTACTACAATTTCTTGTGGGCCATAAGCAATTTCATATACTCAGGTAAATTACATCACAAGGAAAACGTTAGAAGCTTTGCTAATTGTATTAGCCCGTATGGCTAAAGAAAACATAACTTTGATCGAGCGAGTCTTCTGCCTTGTGTGTCAATATGTGGCTTATTCTTACTTAATTTAAATACTTTAATCCCTACTAATAACTTAATACTGAAAAACTTAATCTTAACAACGTTAACACTAGCTAACTTAACAACTGGTAGTTATATGGGACTTAGTTTTTCTGCTCTTTTCCCTAGGAACCAGGTATGGCAAGTCTTCGATTGGTTTTTCAACCAAGCAGTCCTCAGGGGGGTTGTCCAAGGGAGGGCGTGCTCTCCAGTAACGAGCAGCTCCCATGCCTCAACTCTCTGTTCCCCGTGTTCACCACCTCGGATTCTATTGACAGCCATCTGGCCATTTGTTTACTTCGGTATAAATATATATACTTCTGAGGACCACCTTGCACCGAGGTGAATCGGACTCGGCATCTGTCGGGCGCGGTGCCTCTATGGGACGAGCATCTGTGAGTTTCCTTCTGTGGAGAAGCCTACTCATCACAGATGCATTAGTCACCCACCACTGGTTTAAGTGTCAGTGGGGTAACCATGCGTAATATCTGGTAGAAACGAAAGGATAACTGCAGTCCGGAGGGAGATCCCATTTACCCATCTGCAGTTCTTATGATAGGACAGTTTAGGGGGGAACGTCCTGGGATCACGTCCTCGTCGTGAGCCCTGTGGGTGCTTCCGTTCTTTGCACTGTATATTAAATTCGCGAGATGGTATTCATGAACAAGGCCTTGGCAAGCGTTCTTTTCCATTTTTCCTTTTTTCTGCTTTTTAAAACATATAAAACGTGTTAATGCGGTGATACATTATTATACCTTAGTATAATCGAGTAACTACATGCAGCCTATCTGTTTGTCATTCTCTGGCTTCTGCTTCGCTGAGGTATTTTTTTTATCTTTTTAGGTAGGTAATATATTTGGGCTCCCTTTCTACAAAGGCCTTGGGCCTGATGGGGAGTGGGGTGAGTTCCCGGTTGTTATGTCGTTCACGCCCCACACGTCATGGATAAATCCGGGTCAAGGTCGCCGAGCGCGGCATAGGCAGGACCTATTGGTTGCGGCTTTTGGGAAAGTCCAGCTCATATGGGCTACGAACCACCGACATCATCAGCAGAACGCACGACAGAATAGGTTTATGGCTTTGTTCAACATGTTCGAGGCCTTCTTTTCTCGCTGGTGTGCCGGTCGTTGGTGGCCGGCAAATAAATTTGGGAGTAGGTATCTGATTGTGACATGGACATATTTTCAATCTCCAAACTCTGGAACATGGGTTGAACGAGTGCCAGTCTGCCAATGAATCTTAGAAGGCGCTTTTCAACCCTCTTGGGTTTAGCTGCCTAAACCAAGGCCTGGCTCCGAATTGATGGCTATACACGAGGGCGAGGCAAACGCACAATCTCTTGGGCATTCATTCAGGGAAATCTGAAATTGTCGGTGGGAGGGCCCTAGCATTTTGGTGGAAAGCAAGTTCAATGCTGTTTGGCGAGCCCTCAAACTCATTCTGTGGAAGGGACATGGACAACGCAGCTGACGGCAGCATCTGCCCGGCGCGTTGCCTTCTCTCTAAACCTAACTGGCTTTGCATAGATTGGCTCCGAAATGTGCATGACACAGAACGACGTGCTGAACAGCTTGTTCGTCAGCGACCGCTTTGCAAGTACGAGGAACAGTTCACCAAGGCGGCCGCTGATCTATTTGAGTTGATACTGTTAAGTGCTAGCCTCTTACGATCTTTCTGCAACAATTCCAACCTACATATAGAGAAATCTGATAACAACAATCGAGTGGTTCGCTTTGTCCCAAGTCTGGAACGCCCCACACACTGCTGCGTCAGTTCAACGTTTGAAGACTGTCCCTCCCTGCGTTCAATTTCTTGATTGATGGTTGTGTGCGTGACGAAAAGCTTCCATTCTTTCTCCTTGCCTGTCTGCCAAACAGACCAGGCCTTCCTTTGTTTTGGCGACTGGCAATCAGTAAAGACAGTGGTTTCTCTTCGCCCATCAACTGTGTTTGAGGAACACATGGTCTTGTCCGAGGCCAACTGATCACGCTTCCTCCGAACCCAATCTTCCAGCATCGGGCTCCTTTTTTGGCTTGTCTGATTTGTGGATCACACCTGGAACCCTGAGACCAGTGTGCTTCTGCAATGTCAAACAGATTGGTCTCAGCCTGCCATTCTAAAATCTTCATTTTTGCACAGGCAATACAGGCCTGATGTCTGCTGCTCCTTCCCCATCTATCTCTACAATTCTGTCTCTGGCCTTTTTCTTAATCAAAGCACGTTAAGAGGCATCTGTTTGGGTCATGGACATGAGTCTTAGTGGTTTGCACAGGTAAAAAGACCCACTCCAACACAGGCTGCTGTTAACGCCAAGCTTTAGATCGGTGTTCCCCTTTTTTCTTTTGTCCTTGAAGTACAATGCCAAGTGGACGGCATCAGCATTGGAAAAGGAAAAGCGACAGTGGGAGACTGTAGAAGCACGACCGAGTGCGTCAACATGTCGCAGGCTTTTCTGACAACTCGAGCTAAGGGCTTTTCTTGTTGGCTACAGTGGTAGCACGCTCGGTGACTGTTTCGCCACACTGCTCAAAGCCCATGGTGCAGAGGGTTGTAGAATCATCTTCACTGGTGATGTCCTACAATGGTGCAAACGCCAGTTGCAGGTCTCCAAAGAGTCGTTCTGGGCATCAGTACAACGGTGGAGAATGTTCGGCATGCCAAGGGCTGAATTTTTGTGGCCGCGCGTGGAATGGTTGTGCGTTTGTGATCAGCCCAGCGCTTAAGTAATTTCCAGGGAGCTGGATCGTTTGTACTTTTCTGGTGCTACATCAGTCCCAGTGGCTTTTTAGCTGTGAAAACTATACTCAATTTAATTGTTTCTGCCAATTGGCTTGTTTGGTGGCAATGAGGGCTATGATCCATATACGTGATAGATTCATTGCATTGGGAAAGATGCTGCTGTCTGATTGGTCGCAAAGCCCATCGAACAAACAACTGAACACATAGTTGGTGGAAGAATTGCGCATCCGCCCTGAGGCAAAACAAGTCCATATCTACCATCGTTTTTGGTCTGTGGGAGCTGCTCTGCATAAACATTTATGAGCGAATTGTTCGGATTGGGCGCTTATCTCAGTCGGGATGGCCGCACAACCTGGCCCGCTTGTATATCGTTTCGTGAGCATGATACGGCGATTGGTAAAAAGGAAACAGTCCCCTTCATAGGTCAACTGGTTGAGAGAGAGTTCATGCAAGCCTTGAACGTAAATCAATAGTTTGAGAGAGAGCGCAGTGTTCTGGGTCGTACAAAGCACCATCGCTTGCATTTTATATCATTGACCTATTCTTAAGATCAGTTTTGGGCATACAGGGTCTCACATTAGTGTTCTCTGATTTTATGTGGTGAATGCACAATTTCGAAGTATTGGTGTTGTGCGCATGCCGGCTGCACAAAGAGGGCTGCAAAAATGATGTCTCTAGCATTCACAAGTGTCGCTTTGGGTACAGTCTGCTCCCTCAGTTTAAATGCTTCCCAATTTCTCTTGCTCATAAGTATCTTTTATGATCAGTGCCAACACTGGCATCAGGTCAACTTCTCCTAAATGAGTGCGGCGTTCTATCAGTCTATAAGATGTGTATGCTTGCTGAAATGCGGCAAGAATCATGCAGTGAGCCGTATATGCATGGTCTAATACCGTTGTCAAGTAGTATGACGTAATAACTCATAGCCCAAGCCGTGAGGCAGCAACATCTCCCCTTTGAGCACTATCAGTACACGGAGGACGCAGTGTTTCTCTCGGGCAAGACATTGAACCGACATGGGTCTTGATCACAGTAACGTGCATTGTCTTTCAATCACATCGATGTTTTATATATGCGATAATTCGTCACTTCTTAGGCTAGGGGATACTTTCATTTGATATCTCAAATGGCAATAGCACACGAGCCCTCTCCGACACACAGTAAGAACGTAGGTGAGTATGCATGGAGTCTCAGTCAGGGGCCAAAAGTCAGGCGTCCAGGTACATCTGATTTGACAATTAGAATAGTTGGTCAGCGACCCCTTGCAGCTGGTCTAAGCCATCTTACCCAGGCGAGTTGTTATAATGCACAGATGGGAACCACGCTCTTGTTCACGCACGTTGTTAACTCTTAATTATTGGTTCGTGTGGTTTGTCCAAAGTATCTGATTCAGTGACGAGGGTGCTCACTTATGCTGTGAGAGAGAGAGCATACATCGGCAGCTGTTGTTCCCAAAGCTATCTAATGTCCTCTCGTTCTTCTTGTTGCTCTTTCCCAAGTATTCGAGAGTCCTCAGGATCTCGAGGGCACCATGAACACCCCTGCAGAAGCCAACAAGGCATCCAAGGAGAGCAGAAAAGGATGAAGGGTGTAATTTATGGCAAATGGGTCAAATGATGTGTAAGACAAGGTTCTTAGGCTGGATACTTCTTTTTCATGTGGGGTGTTATGGTTGGTCCTCTTAACGGGGTGTATACCTGCATGGAGACATAATATACACGCTATAATTAATGTACTATTTCTGGGCGTAATAGTGGAGACGTTGCATGTCCCGGCTGTACAGACTCAGTTCGAAGATTCAATGACTTAACGCAAGAATCGCACGGACTAACAACTCCTGTTTTTGGAACGTTTGTGGAGGATCTCTTACGCAGGAAACAATATGCCTCTCAAAGTGAAATAAGAGGTTTCGTGCTATTACATTGGAAAACCATCACATTGCGCTTAAATTTATGGAGTAAAGTCTTTATCTTACATGGCTGACTTTCTAAGTCACTGCTTGCTGTTTTGCCTCAACAATCATACACCACGAATTGTATGGTCCTACATAGACAAGACAGAGCCGAGAAAGAGGGTTCGCAGATAGGTTGTGCAGAGAGCTAATGATTGTAGGGTGACCAGACAAGAGTCGCAGTACTTGGGGTAGCGTGGAGAGGTCTTAAGAGCGATGCGTAGTCGCAACAGCGTGGCTGCATGGACGCCGAACTGGTGCTCAGGGTTTGACCTATGGAGGATGGCGACTGAAGGCAATACATGGTATGAGCATGGGAGATGGGGTCAATGAGGTATCAATATTCTCGCGAGATATGTCAAAATTCATGATGATAGAACAAGACCCACAACGTGGGTTACCACAAGCAGAGACAGGAATTATCGGGACACGAGCCTGTCCTTCTACGATGAGAAGACGCTGACTTTTCAGTGACTCGAGCATTGAAAATGGTGCCTGCTCCTCTATCCATTCCAGAGCACTGCAACGATCTTTTTCCCGATCCGCACAGAACTTGTGATGGTGTTGAGGGCAGCTGGGAGTCGTCTTTTGACCAAAAGGCAAGGCGGCTGCCAAATGATGTGGTCCTTGTTTCTACATGCTCATGCATGGCTCCCGCTGTAGATGCTGGCTGCTTGATTTGGTTTCGGCTCAGCCTACGTTGTCGACACGCACGTGAAGCATTTCATCGACTGCGGCAGCCTGGGGGAGAGAAGCTAAAATGTGGCCAGCTCGGTGGCGTAGAATTGGGGCATTGTTCAAAAAAGAAGAGGAGGCGGTCATGGTAAATGGCTCTCTTGCAATTCTGAGCAATCTTGTGCGGTCCACGTTATTGATGGCAGTAGCCACCAGTCCTATCACATAATATTGTTGTCGAGAGTAAGCATTCTGTGGTGCTCCCTTTGCTTGCATGTTAGCGAAATGGAGACAGGCCTCCTCTTGTTCTGGGGGAACCAAACAAGCAAGGCTTTTGTGGGCTAAATGTTGAAGGCAATTTGATGAATTTTCGAAGCGAAGGAAGAGAGGGTCAGCTGAACATTGGTTCTAGCATATTGGTCCTTGCCCCTGTTAGCATGTCAGGGCTGGGGTTTGCATACAAAAGAATCTCCCTACCTGGCATCTGATGTTTGTTTTGCTTCTTCAAGTGCTAAACGTTTCCCATGTCTCTTTCAAAATGAGGAAAATCTAGTGAAGGGGTTAGAGCAAAAGAACGCAATGTTTGAACAGTCAGCGGGGCAAGATAGGACAATCTGCCCATGTGAAGTAATGTATTGTATGTACTTTTTTGCTTGCTTCTGATATTAAATATCCATAGGTGCGTCACGTATTAGCTTTGCTTGGTTAACACCACTTCATTCGTGAGGTTCCCCATTCCTGAGTATGGGCATTTTCAAAGGGCAATGACTGGGCAACAAGTAGAATTTGCTAATACAGGATCAAAGTTACGGCCGTCTCTCATGGCTCTTTCAATGCTTTTTGAACCATCGATGTGTAAATTGGATTTTGTTGGTGACTGTGACAATGCCACGCAATGTACTCTTTGGAACTCGGTCTTCGCGAGTTAAGATAGTTCTTGCGAAGCCGCTCCAACTGTTTCTGGTCGGCAAGTTCGTGGCAGGGCGAGCCGCGCATTACTCGTGGTTGATGTTTTCTTCGCCGCGATGCCCATGCCAAAAATTCAGGGCTGGAACTGTCCATGATCATGAATACAGAATCCGAGTCAGAACCAGGAGAGAAGTTGGGGGCACACTAGAGGCTGTCACAGGTATCGGTTGTGTCTTCATCTCTCAGCAAGCACGCGCCGTGGCCCCACGGGATGCAGGCGCGGTGGCTGAAAGATGCCGCGACGGAGCGGCGCAAATGGGCGGCGCCGGGATGGTTTGTGTTTTGGGTCAGGAATCTGCCCTGGCACCTTCGTCCACCGTTGCCTTGTCTTTCCGTGGGAGGCAGGCCGCGCGGTCTCTGCTTTCGTCACCCCGCCTTGGTTTGCCGCCGCTGTATCGCCGCCCGATACTCCCCTGGGTGTCGGTCCTGCTGTGAGCAGCCAGCGCCTGCTCGATGCACCCCATTGAGTCGCAGCTGAATTGTTCGTCATCTTCACTAGCACGCCCCCAGACTCTGGCAGACTGCCGCCCTTCCAAGGTTCCGCGCTATTTTCGTTGTGCGGTGCTACACAGCGACAAAGACACTTTCCTGCGCCGCTATCGTGCACGGTTTTTCAACAGAGTTTTTACCACGTGCCTTGGCAGGCACTAGAAAACAGAACTCTGGGACGCCTGTAATGCTTTCCATCGCACAGTCACGGCAGAGAGGGCAGATGCCTGAACTCTTTGTGAGCTCTGTCCGAAGGATTGAGATAATCTCCGCTACCTTAGAGGCATTTTTGCCATCTTATTCTTCCAATTGCCGTGTCTGCGTTGCACCTCGTCTCGAGGATGTTCCACCGCAAAGGTCGCCCCAGTGTCGGTTCGATGTCTGTCATATCACCTTCCGAAGCCAGTCCCGCGCCAGGGCTCTCACATCCCAACGCCATCACAAGCTCTCTTAAACCTAGTGCTTGAAAATTGCTACAATTTTTATATTTGCCAAACATGCAGACCGCCACCACAGCGCTTTTGGAGCTATCCTTCCCTTGCTTACCTTCTCCAACGGAATTCGAGCAATAGAACACACGCCACTCACTATGGATCAACTTTGGCAATCTTCCTCAGAGCTCTCAACACCTCTTCGAATCTATAATCACCAGGAGACACACACACAAGTGATTGAATTTTGCTTAAGGCCCTCCTTACACATTTACTTCTCGTTGGCCATGCACACTAGGGAGACTCTCGGAGCTTTGTCACTCACTTGAAGTCCGATCGGAGGTCTTTTTTGGCGGTCCGCTCTCTATTGGAGATGCTATATTATGTGCCAGTAGAAGGTGTGTGTGGCCTGTTTAGCAGTTTTAGAGGCAGCTTCCGCCAGTCCCATTCCTAGTCAAATTATAATTTGTACATCATTTTTCCCTCTTTATACGCTCTCCCCTTTGAGCAGAGTTTGCTTTATCCAATATTCAGTCTCTCGTCTTAACCTTTTTCCAACAAATCGTTAAAGCTTCGTTCCGCTGTGTGTTTGTCATACAAGCAGTCCTAGGGCGAATACATATAGGCACGAGAACCGTCAAACACCTTCATGCTCTATGCTCCAGCCTCCTGATGTCTCAGTCACGTGAACTTCCTGAGAATCTATTCCCCGGATAACGACCGGCTCTCTGTGACATGCTTGGTACATTATTTTTGCTGGGTGGAGGGCCGCCGAATCTCTAGAGAAGACCCGAAAAACTAAATGATAATTCTTGGGACAGGACCGGGAGATAGCTCGGCCGGAGGTGACGATTCAAGATATCTGAGGTATTGTATCTTGTCATCCGAAAGTTTATCTCATTATTTTCCTGAAATCGCTCCAGAGTAGTGCTGTTGCGAGCACCACTTGAGGAGACTGATGAATATAATAATAGTTTTGTTTACAGAATCGCGGTTTAAAAATTAGTTAGAACTGGCAGGAGAAGTATTGTCCAATGAAGAGAAAGACAAGATTGTATTTGGACAACTCAGCTTGTAAGGCATTAAAAACTTTTTTCACGCATTTAAGTACTTCTAAACTAGAAACTCTCGCGATCAACGGTATAATAATTCCTAGCATTTAAGGCAACCGGCAGTAAAGCGAAACAATGTCCCTGGTCCGGGTTGGCCAGATGATAAGCCAGGGGATCCATGGGAGCTGAAGCCTGGGAGCAATGCACTATATACGACAATATGAGGAGAGATAACTGCATTCGCGTTTCTTCCTGTTTATTGCTACAAGATAATCGGCTGCGTTATTATACAGGAGTACATTTAGTTTACCACTAACAGGTGTTTCTTTGTAATTTGGTACTTTAGGATATAAAGAAGGGAAATGTCAATCAATCTAGCTTTAAGACCGCTACGTGTAAAATTGGTAAAACTACACTAATTAATCTAAGCGAGCTGACTTAATCTAATTGTTAATCTGGCGCCACAACTCTACTCACTACTAACTAGACGTCTAAAATCGTAGTTCTTAGGATAGGCCAGTCCCAGGATAGCTAAGCCATGTCCCATCACAATCATCGCCGCTGCTCACTAAAGAATTCTCTACAGTGACGAATAGGAAAACTTGTAATTCCTGTCTCATTACGCACAGGCAAAATGTAAACGTGGATTGAAGTAGTACCTGTCTAAACCCTTTTTCTTATTTGGCTGCCATGCCATAAATGTGTCCCAAGATTTCATCCGATGAACTGGCTCCTTCCAGTATGGGTGTGCAACGGACGATCCTCAGCTCCAATGTGTTTGGAGTTGGTGTGCACACCAAGCCAGACACAGGACTGGTCAATCGGCATAGCCAGCCTCTGTCTGGCAAGAGAAACAGGAGCTGCAGCTCTGAGGACAGGGGTTGGGTGGAACCAAAAACAGGAACAAACCCTAATTCCTATCAGTTACTTCAGCGGAGTATTTGCAGCTGATATTGTTTTATATTCCCAGATCCCAGATGGGAAATTGAAACCCGGCATTTAGCTTTACTATGTAAGTGAAGAGACTCTTTAATCAAGTTCCAGCTCTGCTCCTTGTTTGAATTAAACGCAGAGAAAACTCTTCTGTTGGTCGCATCAAACAAACAGAGCTTTGATCACTCTGTGAAAGAGAGAAGATTGTGAAAATTATTTTATAGTACTTACAGTCTTCTAATTCAGCCATGGGGCAATTATGCCATAATTCACTATATCAAATAACGGCCAAATGCTCTGGAAAAGAAGTTTTTTTAAATCTAAGTTTAAAAAAGCGAATGAATTTCATAAACAAAACCATGTAGTAAAAATACAAATAAATTAAATTCTCAAAGCCCTTTGATCATGGAGCCCTGCACCCCAGTCATGTGCAGTGCAGCCTCAGCTGTCCCTTTGAGCCCAGAGCTGCCAAGAGTCAGGGCTGGGATGAGCCTTCACCCCAACTGGCTCCAAGACTCATTGGGAATCAATCCAGAACAGGGCTCACACAAAGAGCAAAGTCTCAAGGCCAAAGCCAAACCTTCATCAGGTTGGAATTGTTTTAACACTGAATTGTGGCAAATTTGCTCATCCTGTGACATAAATGTTGCCATGAAACTTGAAACAAGCTACTAAACAGTGACTTTCCTATCCTGAAATGCATTGCCCAAATACTGTTGTGAACTTGCTCTGCCTCTGCCCTGTGCCCCAAGGGCTGCTCTTGGCCAGGCAGTCTCAGTGGGAGCCAGCACTGGCTGCAGCCCCAGCAGGCTCCCCAGGACAAGGGCCAGCAATGAAGAGGCCAATGAAAGCACTGGGCAGCAGCAGAACTCTGAGCAGAGTTATTTGGGCAACCCCTGACATGCACAGCTCCACAGCAGCGTGACTACAAGTCAGGCTACCCATGCTAGAGCAGAATTTTAAGAAAACTCTGGACAAAAATCAACAACTTACTCTTCTCATGACATCTTGTACAGCTTCTTGATCCCATAATAGCAGCATACCAGGACAAGTGGCGCAGTGAACAGTGTCACTACAGTGCCTATCATGCAGGACCTGCGCACATCCTGGGGGCACACAATTTTTGGGAGGCGCAATGGATCCTGGGCAATTACTCCTTCTTCAGTGACGTCTGCGGGAGCAATGGGGAGGGTGAGCCCGTGCTGTGCCCCACTGCTGAGCTGGCAGAACGGTGCACATGGCCAGGACGTTCTCTCTTCCCCAGGAGCTGGGGCCTGCAGGAGCCTTGGCACGCCTTGGCACAGGCTGTGCCACCCAACAGAGCCCAGAGGCCGGCAGGAGAGCCCGGACCGCAGCGCAGCTCTTTGGGCAGTGGCTCCTGTGAGGGACATGGGCAAAAGCCATCCCTGAGCAGCCACTGCCAGCCCTGACCGTCCCTGCCCCGTGACAGCTCCCCCAGCCCCAGGGGACACAGCCAGGCCCTCTCAGGACACACTGCAGCCTTGTTCTGCCCCTCTGCCCTTTCCCCACCACAGGCACCCCTTGCAGCCCCTCCCAGGTTTGGGGCCGTGTCTCCCATGCAGGGAGCCCAGAAGGGCTGCTCAGCCTGGCTGATCCTGGCACAGCAATCACCTTCTATGGCAGTGTCTGGCACCTCGTCACGTCGTGCACTGGTGGGTGGAATGAAGCCATTGCTTCCTCCAGAATGTCCTGCCTTCAGGAAAGCCTTTTGCTCTATCTCTGGAGAAAGGAAGAAGCACAGCTGGATCAGATGGAAGCATTCAACATCCAGGCGGTGACATCTTTGGGAAGTAATACTTTTCAGAGAGAAGGATAAGGATCAGGAGAAGGCCCAGGCTCTTGGGCTTCTACTGGGGCCTCCCCCTCTAAACATCAACCAGAAAAAAGATTGCAGGGATCTCAGGGTGGGCATGGCCACTGGGGCAGTTTGGGCTTCCTGGCAGCTGATGCCAAATGCCTTCCTGCAGAGGCTGGGGAGAAGCTGCAGCCAGGCCAGGCTGGCAAACAGCCCTGCAGGGTGTGAAAGCAGCAGCGGGGCAGCGAGGCTGCCATGGATCCCTTCCCGCTGTGCCGGGCACGGCGTGTCCAGATGTGCAGAGAAACGGCCCGGTTGCTGAGTCTCAGGGGAAGGCTCAGGGACATGTACTCACCACGGCGTCTCTCAAGTTCACTCATCATCTGGTCCAGATGTCTGGCTGCTTCCAGGGATTTCTTGTCTGCTGTGTGTTGGTTCTTCCATCTAGGAGGACCTTAATGGAAAGTAGTTCCATTTCTCCTTCAGGCTGCAGTGGCAGTGAGTGCCCCTGGGTGATTGCTGCCCTCGCAGGCACTGCCTCAGCTCTGCTTTCCACTCAGGAGCAGGAGCAGGGGGACCTCGTGCCTGCAGTGGCCCCACCGTGGGATGGAAGGAGCCCCTTGCGAGGCAGTCAGGGACAAAGGACTCCCTGGAGCTGCCAGCAGCTCTGAACTCAGCCCCAGGCAGGGCCAGGGCTTGGCAGCAGCAGCAGCGGGAGCAGCTCAGGCTCCCTGGGGCCACCAAGAAGGCGCACAAGGCACAGCCCCGGGGCACAGCCCTGGGCCCGGCCCCTTCCCTCTCTGCTCTTCTCCGTGGCTGCACAGAGCACACGCAAGGACACCCTGGCCTTGCACACGGGAAGGGCATTGACAGATAAATGCTCCTTCCTCCCTCCCACTGACAGCCATGCTGGGGCATCACTCAGGCCTCCAGAAGGGAGCAGCAAAAGGTTTCTAGAATCCTTCAGCCCGAGATTATGTTAGAGGCAATGGCCCATGAGTGAGCTCTTGCTACACTGACACTGATTATTCTGTCATGAAAGGTGCATTGCAAACTTGCCTCCAGCATCTGGCAAGGTCTTCAAACCATCATTTGCCAGCACTTCCAAATAATTCATGTCACGTTCCCAATCTAGAAGGGAACACAGATGGGAATCATCAGGAGATGGGATCCCCTCCTGCCTTTGGGAACTGGGCACTGCCAGGGGGTCGGGTAAGACTGTGGGAGCCAGATGTGAATGGGTATGGCCAAAGCTGCAGAAAGGCCTGGGGAGCTCTGAGCTGGCTCTGCTCTCTCTCCACACTCTTTCCATGCCATGTGCAACATCCCTGGAGGGGCTGGTTGGGCAGCCCAGGGCCCCTGGGGGCTCTCTCCCTCCCTCCTTTCCCCCCAGAGAGGAAACCTTCCCTAAAGGCCTGGGGAAAACCATCCCCAAGGCTTCCCGGGGAGAAGGGAGCGCTGTCCGGCAAAGGGCAGGCAGGCCGCCGGCTCACCTGCTCGCCACGGAGCAGCCTGGGCAACCCTGGCAGGCAGGGACACTGCCAGGAGCAGCAGGAGGAAGAGGCGCACAGTACGGTCCTGCTGCCACCACTGTCCTGAGCTCGCTGTCCCAAAGTCAGCACCACTGCTGCTGCCGCCGCTGCTGCCGCTGCAGTTGTGCCCAAAGACGGACTGCTCGATGGTTGTGGGGCTGTGCAGCCACGGGGCTCTGGCACCTCTGTGACCTCAGAGCCTGCTGTGACCTCAGCCTGCTGTCACCTCAGAGCCTGCTGTGACCTCAGGGCCGCTGTGGAGTTGTGTGGGGAATGGGATCTGCCTTCTTTGGGATGGAGCTCATCCTGCCCAGCAGCTCTGTCCAAGGGCTCTGAACCAGTGCCAGCCCGGCAGATCTCACAGCCTGGGGGATGAAGGAATGGAGAGCACCCCCAAGGCCTTCTCGCCCTGCATTGCTCCATGTCTACTTTCTTCCAAGTAAAGGCAAATTTTGTTTGTTATTGAGTGGGCCATATTCATCTGTTCACCAGCAAATTCTTCTTGCCATTCACACAATGGTGATTTGTCTAAACAGACTGTAATAAGACCTATCTCTCCTGTAATTAAGGCTGATGCATTTGAGGCAAAGTGTTGAGTAATTTGTCCTGGTATCTGGCACTGTAGAGAATTTTTCTGTAATTAAATAACATTTGAAGACAGGTGTAGTCTACCATACTTCTGGCATACTAGATATGGAAAAGCAGCCTTTGAAAGAGGATTTTATCCTTTTTTCCTCCTCATCTTCCCAGGAATTTTAATCTCTGAAGTTTAAGCTCTTCAATTGCCTCACAAACGCTGTTTTAATTCAGACAGGCACCCATGCAGTGAGCAACAAATCAGGACTGTGGCTGTGAAGCTTGAAGCAATGGATGTTGATAGCACTAAAATAATAATCCATTACTCAGGTGAAGCCAAGCATTTCCCAAAGAACTCTACCTATCTTCAGGGATGTCTCAAAAAGGACCACAGTAAAAGCTGGGAGCAAGGAGAGAAAATGTCATCAAAATTAAAGACAAATCTTTCTGAGATCTCTATATTCCTATAAAAACAGAGTCCAAATTGCTCATATATGGAACAGTACCTAAGAAGCAAATGACAGATTGTCAAAATAACTTCTTGGGAACAAAAAAAACGAAATAAAAATAAGTCTACATGTGGATTGAAAAGTAAACCATCATGCTAAGGAAAAAACAGACCTGCCAAAACTAAAACCAAAAAGGCTGTTTCATCTGTCTCCATGAAAAAGGTCACTGAAAAGAATCAGAGATCCTCCAGACCATTACTATATACAGGAACCTCCAGGTATTGGGAATAAATGAAGGAAATTGTAGTGTGCAATTCACAGAGGTAACCTGCCGTTTATTGGGAGATTTCTTATAAAATTTGTGAGCGCAGACTCAAAAGTGTAGGAGCTTATGAGACCAGGTGTAGGCAGCCTGAGGGATGTTTCTGGGACACACTGCAGAGAAGAAAAGCAGCACAGAATTACTGGGAAAAACTCTTTCCTGGCTGTAGACTTCATGACAGTCTGTCCCCTGGGGCTGGGGGAGCTGTCACGGGGCAGGGAGGGTCGGGGCGGGCAGTGGCTGCTCCATGGCTGCTCCATGGCTGCTCCAGTGGGTTAGGTGTGGGCAGGCAGGAGCCAGGCAGCGGCTGCAGTGACCAGTGGTGGGGCCCCGAGGGGCTGGGGGAGCCCATGCTGAGGGGAGTCCCTGGGCTGAGGGCACATTTCCTGCAGTGCCATCACCTGGGCCCGCACCTCCTCCAGAGGCATGGCCTGGATAACAGGGAAGCCATCGAGAGCATCTCCAGGGGCACAGCCTGAGCAGCAATGGCAGCAGGCAAAACAAAGGTTTTGCTGAGCCATGGCCCTTTGATGAAGCCAAACATTTACAATCAAGGCAGGCCATGGGTACACAGGGGGGAACTCTGGGTTCTATAGCTAAGGCCATGAGGTCACAGCAGGCTCTGAGGTGACAGCAGGCTGAGGTCACAGCAGGCTCTGAGGTCACAGAGGTGCCAGAGGCCCGTGGCTGCACAGCCCCACAACGACCGAGCAGTCCGTCCTTGGGCACAACTGCAGCGGCAGCAGTGGCAGCGGCAGCAGTGGTGCTGAACTTGGAACAGCGAGCTCAGGACAGTGGTGGCAGCAGGAGTTGTGGGACTGGCAGAGGGCAAGGCACCATGGCCCTTGCTCTGCGCCTCTTCCTCCTGCTGCTCCTGGCAGTGGCCCTGCCTGGCAGAGCTGCCCAGGCTGCTCCGTGGCGAGTGCGGCCAGCAGGTGAGTCGGCGGCCTGGCTGCCCTTTGCTGGGACAGCGCTCCCTTCTCCCCGGGAGAAGGTTTTCCCCAGGCCTTTAGTGAGGGTTTCCTCTGGGGCCTGGGCTGCTCCAGCCGCCTCTCCAGAGATTTTGCACAGGGCATGGAAAGAGTGTGGAGAGAGAGCAGAGCCAGCCCAGAGCTCCCCAGGCCCCTCTGCAGCTTTGGCCATGCCCAGTGACATCTGGCTCCCACGGCCTTACCCGACCCCCTGGCAGTGCCCAGTCCCTTAAGGCAGAAGGGGTCCCAGCACAGCATGGAAATGGTTCTGATCTGTGCTCCCTTCTAGACAATCTTGCTAGGAATGCTGTTCCAGCAACTTGGATGGATGAGAGTTTCGATTCCTTTGGATTTACTGGAGGCAAGTTCCCAGCATCCCTTTCCTGACTGAAAAATCTGTGTCAGTGGGCAAGAGCTCACACATGGGCCATTTCCCTTAACATAATCTCAGGGTTGAAGGGTTCTGGAAACCTTTCTCTGCTCCCGTCTGGAGCCCTGAGTGATCCCCCAGCATGGCATTCAGTGGGAGGGAGGAAGGAGCAGTTAGCTGTCAATGCCCTTCCCGTGTGCAAGGCCAGGGTGTCCTTACGTGTGCTCTGTGCAGCCACGGAGAAGAGCAGAGAGGGAAGGGGCCGGGCCCAGGGCTGTGCCCCGGGCTGTGCCTTGTGCGCCTCCTTGGCCGGCCCCAGGGAGCCTGAGCTGCTCCCGCTGCTGCTGCTGCCAAGCCCTGACCTCTGCCTGGGGCTGAGTTCAGAGCTGCTGGCAGCTCCAAGGAGTCCTTTGTCCCCTGACTGCCCCGCAAGGGGCTCCTTCCATCCCACGGTGGGGCCACTGCAGGCACGAGGTCCCCCTGCTCCTGCTCCTGAGTGGAAAGCAGAGCTGAGGCAGTGCCTGCGAGGGCACCAATCACTCAGGGGCACTCACTGACACTGCAGCCTGAAGGAGAAATGGAACTACTTTCCATTAAGGTCTGCCTAGATGGAAGAACCAAGGCAAAGCTGACAAGAAATCCCTGGAGGCAGCCAAACATCTGGACCAGATGCTCAGTGAACTGGAGAGACGCCGTGGTGGGTACATGTCCCTGAGCCTTGTGCTGAGACTCAGCAGCCGGGCCCTTTCTCTGCACATCTGGACACGCCGTGCCCGGCACAGTGGGAAGGGATCCATGGCAGCCTCTCTGCCCCGCTGCTGCTTTCACACCCTGCAGGGCTGTTTGCCAGCCTGGCCTGGCTGCAGCTTCTCCCCAGCCTCTGCAGGAAGGCATTTGGCATCAGCTGCCCGGAAGCCCAAACTGCCCCAGTGGCCATGCCCACCCTGAGATCCCTGCAATTTCCCGGTCTCTGGGTAGATCCGACGAGGCAGCTGTTTCAAGGAGGGAGGGCCTTTGCCAATCCAAAAAGTTTATACGGATTCCTGATCCATATCCATGGCTTAGATAAGCTTTGCTTTCTGAAGATGCCACCTCCTAGATGGTGAATGGTTCCATCTGATTCAGCTGTCCCTTTTCCTTTCTCAAGCGATGGAACAAAAGATTGCGCAGATGGCCGCACATCTCATAGGCAGCAATGACTCCGTGCCAACCCCTGATGCAGAAAAGGAGGAGATGCCAGACACAGACACAGACAAAGAAATAGATTCAGACACAGACACGGACACACACAAAGTTACAGGAGGTAATTGCTGTGCCAGGCTCAGGAGCAGCCCTGAGCAGGAGCCCTGCCACGAGCCCAGGGCCAGAGCCAGCCCTGACTCCCGACTATGCAGGGGCTGCACTGGGTGCTGGCAGGGCCTGACTCCCTCCCCTGGGGCTGGGGGAGCTGTCACGGGGCAGGGAGGGTCGGGGCTGGCAGTGGCTGCTCAGGGATGGCTTTGGCCCGTGTCCCTCACAGGAGCCACTGCCCAAAGAGCTGCGCTGTGGCCCGGGCTCTCCTGCCGGCCTCTGGGCTCTGTTGGGTGGCACAGCCTGTGCCAAGGGGTGCCAAGGTGCCTGCAGGCCCCAGCTCTGGGGGAACAGAGAACGTCCTGGCCGTGTGCACCGTGCTGCCAGCTCAGCAGTGGAGCACATAGGCTCATGCTCCCCATTGCTCCCGCAGATATGCTTGGCAAGTCAGATGTGCATGACCAGAATTCACCAAGCACCCCAAGAATTTTCTGCCCCCAGGATGTGAGCAGGTCCTGTATGATAGGCACAGTGGTGACACTGTTCACTGTGCCATTTTCCATGGCCCTCTGTTACGTCGGGTTCCGGTGGTGGAAAGCAAAGAAACGGTAAGTTGTTGTTGATCTCCACCCTCCAAGTTCTTTAAAGGCTGCTGATAGTCAGGGAACATTCCCAGTGGTGCTGCTGTGGAGCTGTGCATGTTCAGTGGTTGCCCAAATAACTCTGCTCAGGGTTCTGCTGCTGCCCAGTGCTTTCATTGGCCTCTTCATTGCTGGCCCTTGTCCTGGGGAGCCGCTGGGGCTGCAGCCAGTGCTGGCTCCCACTGAGGCTGCCTGGCCAAGAGCAGCCCCGGGGGCAGCGAGCAGATGCAGAGCAAGGTGGGCAGGAGAAAGAGCGGGGCCCAGCTTGCCCTTGCAAGGCAGAGGCGCTCTGGGGCCCGCTCCTGGCCAGGGCCCCTGCCCAGAGCCAGGCCTTGCTGGCCGGGGCCTGGAGGAGCAGCTGTGCAGCTGGGCCAAGCTGTGCCAGACGCTGCAGCCGTGCTGGGGAGCCGTGCCAGCTCTGGGCCCTGCTGTGCACGAGGGTCCCTGGGTGCCAGTGCCAGCTGGGGCCTCAGACACCTCCTCTCTCCACAGCCGCACTGCTGCAGCTCCAGCATCCCGGCCAAGAAGGCGTGACTCTCCCTCACCCCCAGAGAGCCCATCTCCTGACTGGTTTGACAGCTCTCAGAAGTGGCCTCAGCAGCAGCTGCCGTCCAGGAGAGCAGAGCACTCCCTGCCTCCCCCACGGCCCCCCAGCCCAGCTGTTAAGCCAAAGTCTCTCGAGATCCCACCACCTCCTCCCCTCCCGAGCCCGCCGCCCTGGTCCACCTAGGACTGGGACTGGGCCAGCCACCACAGGGCTTGGGCCACCAGCAGCTTGGGGCATCTGGTCATTTCCACAGATAACACACGTTACCACTAAGTAACAGTCAGAGTCAGTTTTCGTACTGTTGTACCTTCTACAGGAAGGCCTGCAGATTCTTCCCATGCCCTGTCTCATGCTTTGCCACTTTGATTTTCATACAGTTGGGCGCTGGCTGAATCGCTTCAAAGAACTTTATTTGCATTGCATGTTTTACCCCACCTATCAGGGGAAAAAAAAAATAAAAAAAATTCTTCAGTTTAGACTTCATTTTTACTGTGGTTGGGCCACTCAAATTTTGAGTGATTAATTTTCCATGGTACCTCTTCCCATTTCCTTACTATCTATAAAAAGTTCATCTGGACATGAAAATCAGCAGGATTACTGAGATTTACTTCAAAGCCCAATTGAGAATCTAGCACAAAATATTCTCCCTGCATACTGCACAACAAACAAGAAATATTCAGAGGAAAATACAGTGGCAGCTGAGGTTTGTGGAACTCCCAGAATACTGAGCCTGCAGAGGAGGCAAGCAGCCCTGGCAGTGGCGAGGGGACTTCTCCTCACAGACTCCTCTGAAAGTGTGTCACTTCAGGAGGGGAAAGCTTTTAACCCTGTGCCTTACCTTCCTCCTGAGCTAAAATGGAAGGCTCCTCCTGAGAAAATACTGAGCTACAAACAATTCTCCATTCCTCAACAAAGCTACTCAGGTGCTCGACTTATCTTAAAGAGCAAAACCAAAAGTGGTCAGAAATTTCCCATCAAAGCCTGTTTGCAGAGAAACCCCACCGTTTGTGAGCAAATATTTATTAGCATCAGTTCCCCCAAAAGAAACCCAACCCTGTATTAAGCAGTTCTTTCTTTAAATGAACTTAAATTCTCTTTCCTCACATATCAGCTGGACCGGTTTGCTCCTTTTTTGCCCCAGAGAGAATATTTAGAACGATTTGCTCTTGCCAGAACTCCTCACCACGCCTTGCCTGGGCTGTTACTGCAGCCTGTCAGCACCACCTGACTTTGCCACCCTGTTCAGACCCTGGGTGCAGCTGGTGCCATTGTCCCCTCTGGTGCCACTGTCCCCTCTGTCCCCTCTGTCCCCTCTGGTGCCACAGTCCCCTCTGGTGTCACAGTCCTCTCTGATGCCACTGTCCCCTCTGGTGTCACGGTCCCCTCTGGTGCCATGGTTCCCTCTGGTGTCACTGTCCCCTCTGGTGTCACAGTCCTCTCTGGTGCCACGGTCCCCTCTGGTGCCACTGTCCCCTCCTGGCTCGTGGCGTGTCCCTGCTGCTGGAGGAGCTCTGCTCATGCTGCTGCCTGCACCCAACAACACCGGTCCTACTCCCCACTTTAGGGAGACTTAAATCACTGCTTTGGGCAGCTCGTTTGAACGAGTTTAACACTTACTCATCTCTGTCACAGACCTCTTAAAACCCACGTACTGACACCATAAAGTCACCTCATCTTCAGAGGTGAGGAAGCCTGAGCCAACAGGTGGTCGGCTTTCAAGCACGTTGGATTTTTAACTTAGTGGAAGCACTCGTTCACAAGTCTTACTTGTCAAACTGGACCGTGCAATGCTGTTGTCTTGCTCGTGTCACGCGTTAGCACTCAGCAAGCCTGGGCTCTGAAGCATGATCAAGCCAAAAAAGAGAAAACCTCAAGTCCTCAGACAGCCAGTGCTAAAGGGTGAAGTATTTCTCTTGTGCCACAGTGGTGTTTATTAACAGCCAACAGAGTTGACTATTAAATACATATTCAAAAAATATAATATAATATAATATAATATAATATAATATAATATAATATAATATAATATATTAATATATATATATATATTATATTATATTATATTATATTATATTATATATATTATATATATTATATCATATATATCATATCATATCATATCATATCATATATCTTCTGTTATATATATTCTATTCTATATGTTCTATTCTATTCTATTCTATTCTATTCTATTAATACATATTTAATAAATATTAAATACCATGGTATTTACTTGCCATCATTACTAACAGCCAACAGAGTTTGAGACTCTCTGGATGTGGCTTATTAAAGAGGCACCAGGGAGAAATTGACTCAGAAAGCAGAAACACACTTGGGGCTGAGGCTTGGCAGACAGACGGAGCGGGGTGGCACCTGCAGGGCGTCCCTTCCCCTGCCGGACAAAGGCGGCCGCGGCTCGGCTGCGGGGCGAGCCGGGCGCTCCGGGCGCGGCGCTGGGGCGGCCCCGCCCCGCCCGCCCGTCCCCCCGCCGTGGGCCGGGCCCAAGCGCTTGGGGCGGCTCGGGATGCTCGGGCAGCGCCGCGGGCCGGGCAGGCGCGATGGAGCCGCCTGAGGGCTGGGACCCCTACGGGCGGCCGGCCCGGCGCACGCAGTGGCTGGTCAGCGCCCTCGCCCACCACTACGGGCTGGACCGCAGCGTGGAGAATGAGATCGTGGTGCTGGCCACCGGCCTGGACCAGTACCTGCAGGAGATCTTCCACCACCTGGACTGCGCCGGGGCTGGCCGCATCCCCGGCGAGGATTTCCGCACGCTGTGCCAGGTGCTGGGGCTGGAGGAGGCGGCGGACCCCGAGGAGTGTGCGGGGCTGTGGGACGGGCTCTCGGCCGAGCTCACCTTCCGCCAGTTCCACGCTCGGCTCTGCGGCCACTTCACCCGCGCGGGGCCGCGGCTGCCGCTGGGCCGGGAGAGCGAGCACATCGAGACGCAGATCCGCCTGCGCAGCCCCGCCGCCGCGCCCGCCCCGCCGGCCGCCGGAGCGCAGGCAGCGCCGAGCGCCGGCCTCCGGGGCCCTGCTCCCCCGAGTGCTACGAGGAGATCGTGGCGCTGGAGCGGGCCGAGGACCGCATCGCCAAGCTGGAGGAGGAGTACGGCAGCCTGCGGGAGCTGGTGGAGGACATGCGGGCTGCCCTGCAGAGCAGCGATGCGTGCTGCCTGGCGCTGCAGGTGAATCCGGGGCGGCCCGGGTGGCCCCGAGTGCTTCAGGAGGGATGCTGCCCTTGGAAAGTCAGTGTTTATAAAAACCCCTCCAACTGCAGGCTGCGACCGAAGTTGCTCATTCATCCTCGGCATTAACTTTGTAGCAAAGTTTCTTTACAGGGAGGCTTTAAAGAGAAATGTATGGCACCAGTGTGCCATTAAATATAGATATATTAATTAATATCATATAATATATATTCATTAATTATATTAATTAACAGAGTGATGAGCACCCCGTTAAAAGTGTAGGGGAGTTCAGCTTAACAAACCCACGTATACAATGCTGCTACTTCTACTACAGGTGTAGTCAGGATGTGCTGATGCCATATGCTGGCTATGCAGCACTGCTGGGCTTTTCCTAAAGTCAGAAGGAACTTTTGGATTCCTACCTGCACAAGCACATGCAGTGCATCAGCCATAAGTGCCTCAGAAATATTACAAGTATGTTTTCTTCGGAGTGTGGTCACAAGAGTTCAGAGTTGGAGCCAGTTCTGCGGGCAGGCTGATGAATGGTCTGGGGCTCCTGTGCAGAGCCCCATTAATTCCAGGCTGGTTTCTGCTGGTTCTGCTGTACTGGCTGGAGTGAAGCACATGCACACTTAACAGCAGTTAAATTACTCTGGCATGAAATAGCGTGGAACAGGCAGAGCAGTGAAGGGCAGCGTGGCCCAACTGTTCTGGCAGGTGTGACCAGGTCTGATTTGATCCTAACACAGCACTCACAGAACTCTGCTCCACCTGGGACACTTCCACTTGCAGGAGATGACTGTTGCTCTTCACAATGTCCAGCAAGGCAGGTCAAAGACACTTTTACCATTTTCATCTAAAAAAGGGGAAAGGAAATCAGCAGCAAACATGAAATCACCACTCAGAGGTCCCAGGAAGAATCAAAATGACAAAGAGGAGGCTGCAGATCACCCCAGCTGCTCCCTGTTCTCTTCTTCTGAACACAACTTCATTGGAAATATCTTTTTCAGCACACTACTTGGCTCCTAAGTACAGACCACGGTATTGACATTAAAGCTATCCAAAAACTTGAGCAATAACATAATAGTGAGTAGTTTGAAAATTAAATGTATAGCTAGGTATTAAAAACTACTTTCTAAAGATTGTTTCTTTGTCTCTGTATTTGGCAAAGGTCAAGTAGCTTTAGTTGCTGATCAACTCTATGTGATTAAAAAAAAACCCCAACAAAGCTCAATCCAGCCACTTTCAGTCTTAATGAAAACACATCAATTTCTCCTGCTTTGTGCTCCTGGTCATTACAGGTGGGGCTGCGGAAGAGCCACGCCAGCCATAAAGAAGGATCCTGCTTCATAGGGAGTAAGAGACCATTACCACAGAACCCCTCCCAGAGCCAGTGCCTCCAAAGTGTCCTGAGGGAAATGGAGCTCATCCGCAGCTCCAGGGATGGGCAGATTGAAGAAGCCATCAGGTTCAACCAGGAGCTGGAGAAGGAACTGAAGAGCTCTCAGGAAGCTCTGGTCAGCCTGGAAGATTGCAACTGTACCCTGAAGAGGGAGCAGGCAGAGATGAGGAGGAAGCTGGAAGAGGCCAGACACGCTGTCCTGAACAGTCTTGGCAAAGTGAAGGAGCTGGAAGTGAGAGCTAACGAGGTGCCACATCTGCAGATATACATTCAGCAGCTGGAATCACAACTGCAGCACTACAGGTAGGCTGGAGGCTGTCAGAAAGGGCCTATAAAATCACAGTGTTGGGACACAGGTGAGTTTGAGACTCTCTGGTTGTGGCTTATTAAATGTCTCCAAAACACCTTGTGAAATCTAGCCAGAGGGAAATTAGAAGCTGCTTATCCATTTCCTTGCTAGGGGCCTGTAGGAGATCTGGCCATTTCCCTCAACATAATCTCAGGGTTGAAGGACTCTGGAAACGTTTCTCTGCTCCCTTCTGGAGGCCTGAGTGATCCCCCAGCAAGGCTGTCAGTGGGAAGGATGAAGGAGCATTTAGCTGTCAATGCCCTTCCCGTGTGCAAGGCCAGGGTGTCCTTGCGTGTGCTCTGTGCAGCCACGGAGAAGAGCAGAGAGGGAAGGGGCCGGGCCCAGGGCTGTGCCCCGGGACTGTGCTTTGTGCGCCTCCTTGGCCGGCCCCAGGGAGCCTGAGGATCTCCTGCAGTGCCACGGGAGCTCTTCTGTCCTGCCTTTCTTTACAGCCAAACCTGTTGCTGAAGGTGATCAGGCTCCCCAATCCACATCCAAGGCTGAGGCTCTGGGCAATGGTGAGGGTAGGTCAAGGCCTTTCTCCCTGGCAGAGCTGCCAGCTCAGAGCCCAAGCTGGCCCAGGGGGGCATCGCTGCAGGTGCCAGGACAGAGCCATGCACGTGTGTGCCCTCGCCCTGCGCGCTTCCCTCACCGCTCCTGCAGCTCCGTGCTTGTTTGGGGTGTTTGGTGGTGGTTTTGTTTGCTTGTTTGTTTGGGTCTTTTGTGGGGGGAAGTTGTGTACTTTGCTTTGGTGCTCCGAGATAATGGAGGAAGGGGCAGATTTTCTGTTCAAATTTCCTGTGAGTGTGCAGAAAGCCAGAAAACAAGAACAGTTTTTCACCAGCTGGTTGAGGAGCTCTAAAAACAATTGCGATGTCCCTGCTGAGGGGGTGAGGGCACTGCTAACAGCCCGCATTGTCCACACCTGTGTTCCCCTCTCTACCGCAGTGCTGTGCACATCCAGAGCCTTGTACCTCGGCCTGATGGTGCAAAAATCCCCCCCCACATCCCTCAGCTTGCAAAAATAAAGGCTTTGTGCTCATTAATATGAAAAGCTGTAGGTGTGGCCGGCAGCTAATGTTTTATTGTTGGCTGGAGCTCAGTCCGTCCTCACATCTAAAGGACTGAGCCAGGCCTGAGCTGCTCCTAAGACAGAGTTGATCAAAGGGACTGAAGCTCTGTTGACTACAAATTCTCTAGGAAAACAAACACAGGAACTTCTATGTTGGTGGCAAAAGCAGAGTGCAGAGTTGAATCTTTGAGGCCACCTCACTGCTGCGCCCCCCCCCCCCTTTCATTTTTAATTGATTTACTATTCTGAGGGCTAGTCCTGGCATGAAGTGGGCCCTCAGCAACGAGCTGCTGGGCCCATTGGTGTTCCCTTTGTGCTCCTGCTCTGCTTTGGCTGGGAAACTTGTCCATCGTGCAATCTGTGTTTGATTCCTGTCATCCCAATGCACATCCCTTTCCTTCTGCTTGGCATATAAATACTATGAACAACGAAGTTCACCTTTCTGGAAAAATTTAGAAGTTTAATAAAAATTAAGAAAATAGACAATTAGGAGAGATAAAAGCAAAATACATTTTCTCGGCCGAGGGTGCCTGGCACAGAACTAGGCAGCACCTGTTTAACAAAAGTTTTCCCTTTAAAAACATCTGCTTGGTGCATATTCAAAAATTCACATGCATGTTTCAAACATTCTTTTAAAGTATGAATCTCTTTGTTTAGTCCCAACTCCCCCCCCCCCCCCATTTTATCTAGCAGGCTCGTCCTCAAGTATCTCTATTCTATCTAATAACACAGGTCTATAAATTCTTCTTAGAGTTCTAGTCACTTTTACTTAGACAAGATACTGATAACAAAAGTTTAATCGCTTCTTTAGTCAGCAGTCTTCATGCAAGAAAACAATAGACCCCAGTGTTCTCACACTGAGATGCCATTCCATTTCTAAATTCTATAAAGAAACTACAGTACAATCTTCCTACATTCTACATACAACATTCATTTTAATATTTGCGAAAAGCCGAATATATACTAAATTTATAGCATATATATATATAGCAATGCTATATACAGCATTTATAACAATACTGTGATCATTTGATTGGATAATTGACATCTTGCACTTCATGACATTAAATTGTGTTCATCAGACTCTGTCACATCACGAGTTTCTGGAACACATTTTCAAGCCTTCCAGCTGTAGTCCAAGGGAAGCGGTTTCTGTCTTGCATCACAAAATTGGCAGCTTTTTTTGCAAAGACAGCCCTTTACAAAGGACTTGATGCGTGCATTAACATCCAAAGGGCTGCTTTCAAAGACAGACAAAAACCCCGTGAACAAACAGCAAACCAACAAACAACATATTAAACAAGTACTTCCTTTTTAGCTCTTGCTTACAATATTTTCCAAGCTGGCCTCCTTTTCCACTGCAGTGATTTTCTTTGGACAGAAAAACACCCTTGCCAGATGATGTGACTTAACAAGGAAAACCGAACTTTCGCACGTTGGATATATTCAAGCTAAACATGCAGAGTCCCATTATCACAATCATCATCATTTATTTTCTGTTTCTTTTTAGATCAGATTGTTTTCAGAAGGGTGAGAACAGTATCTCAGATCCCCTGGCTAGTTTGTTGCCATAGCCACTTATTACCTGTTCTTTCTTATTATCTGTCCTTTCTGTTGCATCTCTGCCCATTTGTTGCTCTTGGATCTCTGCCTCCTTCATCTGAGTTTTATATTTTTGTGGATTTTTGAGGGGTTTTGTGTTGGTTTTGTTTTTCTTGGTGGTTGTTTTGTTTGCCTGGTTTTTTGGGTCACAGTTTTGGTTTTGTTGTTTGTTTTGTTGGGGTTTTTTTCCCCACTTAACAGTAGAAATCTGCTTGTGATTTGTACTGTAGAGTTTTGAAGCACAGGTGTTGCACATAAAGATTGGTTTTGTTTTTAAAGTCATCTCAGATGCAGACCTGCAAGCCCCTGTGATTTTGAGGACTGTGTGCTCTCAGACAGCCACTTGTGCACGAACAGGAAACTTGTAGTTCCTATCTCCATTACACACAGCAAAATGTAAAGTGGATGGAATAGTACCAATTCTAACCTTTATTTTGCCTTATTTTGCTGCCGTGCCATAAAATTGTGACAGATTCTTCCATGAACTTGCTTCTTCCAATATGGGGTGTGCAAGGACGATCCCTCAGCTCATGTGTGGAGTTGGTGTGCACCAAGCCAGACACAGGACTGTCATCCATAGCCAGCCTCTGTCTGCAGAGAGAACAGGGAGCTGCAGCTCTGAGGAACTCAGGGGTTGGTGAACAAACAGACCAAATCCCTAATTCCTATCAGTTACTTCACAGGAGTATTTGCAGCTGATATATTTTTATATTCCAGCCCAGAGCTGGGAAAATAGAACCCTGGCAGTTTGCTATAGCTATGAAGTGAAGAGACTCTTTTCAACAGGTTCCAGCTCTGCTCCTTGTTTGAATTAAACGCAGAGAAAAACTCTTCTGTTGGTCGCATCAAACAAACAGAGCTTTGATCACTCTGTGAAAGAGAGAAGATTGTGAAAATTATTTTATAGTACTTACAGTCTTCTAATTCAGCCATGGGGCAATTATGCCATAATTCACTATATCAAATAACAGCCAAATGCTCTGGAAAAGAAGTTTTTTTAAATCTAAGTTTTAAAAAGCGAATGAATTTCATAAACAAAACCATGTAGTATAAATACAAAATAAATTAAACTTCTCAAAGCCCTTTGATCATGGAGCCCTGCACCCCAGTCATGTGCAGTGCAGCCTCAGCTGTCCCTTTGAGCCCAGAGCTGCCAAGAGTCAGGGCTGGGATGAGCCTTCACCCCAAACTGGCTCCAAGACTCATTGGGAATCAATCCAGAACAGGGCTCACACAAAGAGCAAAGTCTCAAGGCCAAAGCCAAACCTTCATCAGGTTGGAATTGTTTTAACACTGAATTGTGGCAAATTTGCTCATCCTGTGACATAAATGTTGCCATGAAACTTGAAACAAGCTACTAAACAGTGACTTTCCTATCCTGAAATGCATTGCCCAAATACTGTTGTGAACTTGCTCTGCCTCTGCCCTGTGTCCCAAGGGCTGCTCTTGGCCAGGCAGCCTCAGTGGGAGCCAGCACTGGCTGCAGCCCCAGCGGGCTCCCCAGGACAAGGGCCAGCAATGAAGAGCCAATGAAAGCACTGGGCAGCAGCAGAACCCTGAGCAGAATTATTTGGGCAACCCCTGACTATGCACAGCTCCACAGCAGCGTGACTACAAGTCAGGCTACCCATGCTAGGAGCAGAATTTTAAGAAAACTCTGGACAAAAATCAACAACTTACTCTTCTCATGACATCTTGTACAGCTTCTTGATCCCATAATAGCAGCATACCAGGACAAGTGTCGCAATGAACAGTGTCACTACAGCGCCTATCATGCAGGACCTGCGCACATCCTGGGGGCACACAATTTTTGGGAGGCGCAATGGATCCTGGGCAATTACTCCTTCTTCAGTGACGTCTGCGGGAGCAATGGGGAGGGTGAGCCTGTGCTGTGCCCCACTGCTGAGCTGCAGAACGGTGCACATGGCCAGGACGTTCTCTCTTCCCCCAGAGCTGTGGCCTGCAGGAGCCTTGGCACGCCTTGGCACACGCTGTGCCACCCAACAGAGCCCAGAGGCCGGCAGGAGAGCCCAGGCCGCAGCGCAGCTCTTTGGGCAGTGGCTCCTGTGAGGGACACGGGCCAAAGCCATCCCTGAGCAGCCACTGCCAGCCCCGACCCTCCCTGCCCGTGACAGCTCCCCCAGCCCCAGGGGACACAGCCAGGCTTTTTCAGGACACACTGCAGCCTTGCTCTGCCCCTCTGCCCTTTCCCCACCACAGGCACCCCTTGCAGCCCCTCCCAGGTTTGGGGCCGTGTCTCCCATGCAGGGAGCCCAGCAGGGCTGCTCAGCCTGGCTGATCCTGGCACAGCAATCACCTTCTATGGCGGTATCTGGCACCTCCTCACATCGTGCACTGGAAGGTGGTATGAAGCCATTGCTTCCTCCAGAATGTCCCGCCTTCGGGAAAGCCTTTTGCTCTATCTCTGGAGAAAGGAAGAAGCACAGCTGGATCAGATGGAAGCATTCAACATCCAGGCGGTGACATCTTTGGGAAGTAATACTTTTCAGAGAAAAGGATAAGGATCAGGAGAAGGCCCAGGCTCTTGGGGCTTGCACTGGGGCCTCCCTCCTCTAAACATCAAGCAGAAAGCAGATTGCAGGGATCTCAGGGTGGGCAAGGCCCATTGGGCAGTTTGGGCTTCCTGGCAGCTGATGCCAAATGCCTTCCTGCAGAGGCTGGGAGAAGCTGCAGCCAGGCCAGCCTGGCAAACAGCCCTGCAGGGAGTGAAAGCAGCAGCGGGGCAGCGAGGCTGCCATGGATCCCTTCCCGCTGTGCCGGGCACGGCGTGTCCAGATGTGCAGAGGAAGGGCCCGGCTGCTGAGTCTCAGGGGAAGGCTCAGGGACATGCACCCACCATGCTGTCTCTCCAGATCACTGAGAATTTTGTCCAGTTGTTTGGATTCCTCCAGGGATGTACTGTCTCTTATAGGTTTGCTCCTCCCTCTTGGAGGACCTTAACAGAAAGTATTTCAATTTTCCCATGAATGGATGCCACCACCCCAGGGCTCAGCCTGTGGGGTCAGGAGGGACACACTACTCACCCCTGCGACGGGAGCTGGGCTTGCATGCAGCATCCAGCCCAGGAGCTGGAAAAGTCCTTCCTGCAGACACACCTATAACTCAACAGCAACAGAATCTTCTGTCCCCTTTTTCCTGCCAGGTTATCAATGATTATTCTCTGACAGGAAGTTGAGAACTTACCTTCAGAAGCTCCAAAGGGTTCCAAACCATCTTCCATGCCAGCTGCTGGAGAAGCCTTCCTAGCACCGTGATCTAGAAGGGAACACAGATGAGAACCATTTCCATGCTGTGCTGGGATCCCCTCCTGCCTTAGGGGACTGGGCACTGCCAGGGGGTCGGGTAAGGCTGTGGGAGCCAGATGTCATTGGGCATGGCCAAAGCTGCAGAGGGGCCTGGGGAGCTCTGGGCTGGCTCTGCTCTCTCTCCACACTCTTTCCATGCCCTGTGCAACATCCCTGGAGGGCAGGAACTAAAAGAAGCAGAGGTGAAACTCCAGCCTCAACAGGGCTCAGGCCCAGAGGCAATTACCTCCTGTGACTGTGCCTGTGCCTGGCATCACCTCCCTTCCTGCAGCAGAGGCTGCCATGGAGCCACTGCTTCCTCCAGGAAATGCCGCTTCCAGCACAGTCTTTTGGTTCATCTCTTGAGAAAGGAAGAAGCACAGCTGGATCAGATTGAGCTGTTGCCCTTTTGGGGAGGTGGCATCTTCAGGAGGCAATACTTGGCAAAGACATGGATAAGGGTCAGGAATCCTTGTAAACTTCCAGGGTAGGCCAGGGCCCTCCCTCCTTGAAACAGCTGCCTCGTTGGATCTACCCAGAGACTGGGAAATTGCAGGGATCTCAGGGTGGGCATGGCCACTGGGGCAGTTTGGGCTTCCTGGCAGCTGATGCCAAATGCCTTCCTGCAGAGGCTGGGGAGAAGCTGCAGCCAGGCCAGGCTGGCAAACAGCCCTGCAGGGTGTGAAAGCAGCAGCGGGGCAGCGAGGCTGCCACGGATGCCTTCCCGCTGTGCCGGGCACGGCATGTCCAGATATGCAGAGAAAGGGCGCGGCTGCTGAGTCTCAGCACAAGGCTCAGGGACATGTTCTCACCACGTCGTCTCTCCAGTTCACTCAGCATCTGGTCCAGATGTTTGGCTGCCTCCAGGGATTTCTTGTCTGCTGTGTCTTGGTTCTTCCATCTAGGAGGACCTTAATGGAAAGTAGTTCCATTTCTCCTTCAGGCTGCAGTGGCAGTGAGTGCCCCTGGGTGATTGCTGCCCTCACAGGCACTGCCTCAGCTCGCTTTCCACTCAGGAGCAGGAGCAGGGGGACCTCGTGCCTGCAGTGGCCCCACCGTGGGATGGGAGGAGCCCTTGCGAGGCAGTCAGGGGACAAAGGACTCCCTGGAGCTGCCAGCAGCTCTGAACTCAGCCCCAGGCAAGGCCAGGGCTTGGCAGCAGCAGCAGCAGCAGGAGCAGCTCAGTCTCCCTGGGGCCGGCCAAGAAGGAGCACAAGGCACAGCCCCGGGGCACAGCCCGGGCCCGGCCCCTTCCCTCTCTGCTCTTCCCGTGGCTGCACAGAGCACAGGTAAGGACACCCTGGCCTTGCACACGGGAAGGGCATTGACAGCTAAATGCTCCTTCTCCCTCCCACTGACAGCCATGCTGGGGCATCACTCAGGCTCCAGAAGGAAGCAGCAAAAGGTTTCTAGAATCCTTCAGCCCTGAGATTATGTTAGGGGGAATGGCCCATGAGTGAGCTCTTGCTACACGACACTGATTATTCTGTCATGAAAGGTGCATTGCAAACTTGCCTCCAGCATCTGGCAAGGTCTTCAAACCATCATTTGCCAGCACTTCCAAATAATTCATGTCACGTTCCCAATCTAGAAGGGAGCACAGATGAGAACCATCATGAGATGGGATCCCTTTCTGCCTTTGGCAACTGGGCACTGCCAGGGGGTTGGGTAAGGCCGTGGGAGCCAGATGTGAATGGGCATGGCCAAAGCTGCAGAGGGGCCTGGAGAGCTCTGGGCTGGCTCTGCTCTCTCTCCACACTCTTTCCATGCCCTGTGCAACATCCCTGGAAAGCAGCTGGAGCAGCCCAGGGCCCCTGGAGGCTCTGTCCTCCTTCCTTCCCCCCACAGAGGAAACACTTCCTAAAGGCCTGGGGAAAACCATCCCCAAGGCTTCCCAGGGAGAAGGAAGCGCTGTCCCGGCAGAGGGCAGCCAGGCCGCCGGCTCACCTGCTCGCCACGGAGCAGCCTGGGCAGCCCTGGCAGGCAGGGCACTGCCAGGAGCAGCAGGAGGAAGAGGTGCAGAGCAAGGGCCATGGTGCCTTGCCCTGTGCCAGTCCCACAACTCCTGCTGCCACCACTGTCCTGAGCTCGCTGTCCCAAAGTCAGCACCACTGCTGCCGCCGCTGCTGCCGCTGCAGTTGTGCCCAAAGACGGACTGCTTGATGGTTGTGGGGCTGTGCAGCCACGGGGCTCTGGCACCTCTGTGACCTCAGAGCCTGCTGTGACCTCAGCCTGCTGTCACCTCAGAGCCTGCTGTGACCTCAGGGCCGCTGTGGAGTTGTGTGGGGAGTGGGATCTGCCTTCTTTGGGATGGAGCTCATCCTGCCCAGCAGCTCTGTCCAAGGGCTCTGAACCAGTGCCAGCCCGGCAGATCTCACCGCCTGGGGGATGAAGGAATGGAGAGCAATCCCAAGACCTTCTCGCCCTGCATTGCTCCATGTCTACTTTCTTCCAAGTAAAGGCAAATTTTGTTTGTTATTGAGTGGGCCATATTCATCTGTTCACCAGCAAATTCTTCTTGCCATTCACACAATGGTGATTTCCTCTAAACAGACTGTAACTAAGACCTATCTCTCCATGTAATTAAGCCTAATGCATTTTGAGGCAAAGTGTTGAGTAATTTGTCCTGGTATCTGGCACTGTAGAGAATTTTTCTGTAATTAAATAACATTTGAAGACAGGTGTAGTCTACCATACTTCTGGCATACTAGA
>JAJEOU010000941.1:0-21372 GCA_021534815.1 Acrocephalus arundinaceus
TGCTGGTAAAGTCCTTTTCTCCAAGCCCCGTGCCAGAAGGAAGAGTCAGGATGCGTCGATTTCTTTATCATAATAGTTTTTATCATTGTTGTTCCAAAATATTTTCTCTTCGGCCGGCGTAGGTTCACCTACGCCGCTGCTCAAGGCATCTGCCCGTCCTGGGCTGTCGCTATCTCTTATACTATGTACTACGTGTTCTATGTTTACAATGTTATACCAATACCATCACCTTTATTAAACTGTGTATTTCTACTCTAATCCAATCTAAAAGTGACCACGCCAGCAGGGAGGACAAGAAGAGAAGAAGAAGGACAAGGGACACACCCAATCCTCCATCTTGTCTTGAGCCTCCTTTGTGAACCCCAAAATCCACTTTAATAAACAAAAACAAGTTACTTAAAATCCTAATCATACACTTGTGGCTTGTAATTCCTCATATAAGGTTGGCAATCGCTCCAAGGGCTAAAATCAAGGGCCATGGCTTTTTCATCATATACCAGGTCTCAGGACCCCTCCTGGGGTCTCGGACTGCCCGGGACATCTAAAGGGATGTCTGGGTTCCGACAGAAAGGAACCCAAAGATCACTCAGATTTTCTTGGAATCACATCAGGGATACATGACTGTTTTCACCCAAAGGCCTGTAACACCAGGGGAACACTGCACTATTGTTTACAAAAAGCATTTTAAACTCAGGTTGGGTGGCCAAGGTGAAACTGAAGCTTTCACAAAATGACCTTTGAGGAAAAACAGGAATGCAGAAAAGCAGAAGACCAAGTGAGGGGACGTGCCCTCACGCTCTGGCCCTGGCTTATGCCACGAGCTGTAAGAAATCAGCCAGCACAAGCCAGGGGCTCTCCTTGTTGCCAACGTGGCTGTCAGCAAGGGCAGAGGCTCCGCTGCCAGCACTGCCAGGGCTGTGTGCTGCAAACCCACACGCAAAGCTCACATTTCTGCCTGGGAGTCTCACCCAGCCCCACCCAACCGCTCAGACAGTCCATCACAAGGTGCTGCTTTCTGGAGCCTCTGCTGCTGCCCCATATGTAGGACCCAGGCAAAATTGATAGACTTGGGGTATTTCCAGGATCAAATTTCCCAGTGCCAAAAAAATATAAATTGGTAGGGTAGAAATAAACCAACGCGAAAGGCATGAAAAGTCAGACAACCAAGTAGTGTTTCTACTCCAGTAAAGAAGGAAATTCCCAAGAATAAGCACCTGCAAATTACCTTTGGACAGAGAGATATTCCAACTGTGACCAATTCCAGAATATTCACCTCTCCTGCAATAGCCCATCCATCAGAATCCTAAAGATTCTCAAAGATGGTTTAAGAAGCCTGCAAGGTTTCCTTTTGTGTGGAATAAAATGCTTTTGCAAACTTCTTTGTGTGAGTTTACAAAGACATGCACTTGAGAATAAGAGATTGCTAAATGCAGAAAATCCCACTCCCCACCTGACTCTCCCTTCCTAAATCACAAATGTACTGTAGGCAATGGTCTGCACAGCAAGAGAAGACACACATTCTTTGGCCAACACGTCTAATAATCTGAAAAAAGTGCCAGCACTCACTCTCCAGGCAAGTCTGGAAGAGGCAAGAGTTAAGAGAAATGAGATTCCTAATCCAAAGACTGAATCTGTCAACAAAGGACAAGGAAGCTGCAGCTCCAGCCCATCCCACACACAGCTCTGGCAGCCCCACACGCACGGCAGGGCTCACACAGCAGCAGCAGCAAGCAGCTGCAGCCCAGCCCTGGCTTGCCTTGGCCTTCCACCCAAAAGAGGCAGAGCCCACATCTGCTGCTGCAACAGAGACACCTCTGGCGTGCCCCTCCCTGCACGGACACTTTGCCTTCAGTGGCAATCCTCCAAACACTCTTCTCTTCTTTCCCACCCAACAAAGCCTGTTAGAACCTACAAGCATCACCACAAATGCCCCTGCACGAGGCATTCTTCCCAAGGAAAAGGAACAACCAAAGGTGGCCAGCACAGGCTCACACCTCTCATCCTCACTGTGGGGGAAGACTTTGTCATTCCCTCTTCTTTTGGAAATCTTGATGATCAAGAATAAATAGATAACTAAATAAGAATGGAAATAATTAAACTCAAGGATCCTTTGCTTCTCAGCCATGTTACAATGTCCAATTAATAATTAAAAGGAATGAAAAGAATTAAATTCAAGAAACCTTTGCTTCTCAGCCATGTAACAACATTGAAAACTCTCAGTCCAGCCTCTTCATTCCCATCCAATGGGGTTACTGAGCACAGGGAGACCTTTCAGGCAGGGAGCTCCTGATCTCCTGGATCATCTTCTCAACTTGAAAGCCAAGATCCAGCTGGGGTGATTCCTCTCCTGCAGGTGCATTCTGTGCTGAGCTGGAGGCCGTTGATGCTGCACAGCCAGCACTGCCAGCTGGAGCATGAGGGGCTGAAGTGCCCGGTGCAGCTGCAAGAATCCAAACCCGTGAGTCAGGCTCCAGAGTGTGGCTTTGGGACACAGAGCTCTATTGCTGCCTTGGATCAAATATCAGAGAAGCACACAGGAAAACCAGGCAGAGAATCTTTTGACTTTCTAGTGTCCCTTTCTAGTTGGCTTGACAATTTCTGTCTTAGAACGACAGAGCACTGGGAAAAAATACTTTAAAGAATCACTTTTCATGACCTTTTGGAAAAGCAAGGCTAGGATTCTTTTCCTACCTGGTGGGTTGGAGGCTGGGGGATGCTGCTCCCGTGGAGCTGCTGGAAGCTGCAAGGCTGGATCCTGAGCACCTCCCGGTCGAGCGGAGGCAGCTGCTCCCCGTACAGCTCTGGAAGCGGCTGGGTGGCCCCTCCCGTCCGAGCAGCCCCAGTCGCTCGCCTTGGAACCCGAGGAATTAGGAGGGAGGGATCCGGGGCACCTCCCGCTCGGCGGGCAGCGGCCGCTCCGCGTAGAGCTCCTGGAAGCGGCTCGGCCCTCCCGCCGGGCCGGCCCCGGCCGGTCCCTGTGCAGCAGGTGGAAGATGCAGGGCGGGCGCGGGCCAGCGGCGGCCGCTCCCTGGGCGGCTGCTGGAAACGGCCGGGCCGGGGCCGGGGCCGGCGCAGCTCCCGCCCGCCTGGCAGCGCCCGCTCCCTGTGCAGCAGGAGGAAGCCGCTGGGCGGGCACCCGGGCGGCAGCGGCGGCCGCTCCCTGGGCAGCGCCTTGAAGCGACTGCGCCTGCGCCGCCCGTCCGGCTGCGGCCGCGCCCCGGGGAGCTGCTGGGAGCCGCTCCCGCCCCGCCTGCGCCCTCCCGCCCGCCGCCAGCCGCTGCCTGCTGGCCGCGCTCCGGCGCCGGATGCGGAGCAGGAGCTCGGGGCGGTCACGGCGAAACCAGGGGCTGCTATAATGGAGCCAGGCCCCCGCATCGCCCGGCGCAGCAGCGCCAGCCCGGCCCGGCACCTTTCGGAAGCCGTAGCGGTTCAGCTGGCGCACGAAGCTGCTGAACTGCGTGGCCCTGAAGGTGTGCGGGGCCGGGCCCCGAGCGCCGCCCGGGCTGAGCAGCTCCCGCTCGAAGAGGGAGCGGTCTATGAGCAGCCCCCGGGCCTGGCTGTCCCAGCGCACAGAGCAGACGCGGGGGCTGTTCACCAGGTGCCACAGCTTGGCGGAGAAGGTGCGGGCGTTAATCCCAGCGGGCAGCGGCACCTCCGCCATGGCGTCGATCGCCGCCTGTGCCACAACGGCCAGAGCGCAACGGCCGCGGCTGCGCCGGCGGCGCGCGGCCTGAGGGGGGCGCTGCGCTCGGCCCCGCGCGCGCCCGGCGCGGCCCCGGCGCGGGCCGGACTCGGCGGGGACGAGCGCCCAGAGCCGGGGCCGCGGGCACAGCGCGGGCGCGGCGGCTCCCGGGGCTGGCCGGGCACGGCAGGGCAGGGCCAGGGGCAAACCCTTGCTTGCTCTGCCTGCACGCATCCTGCCTTTGCTTGGCAGCACAGCCCCAAAGCACCAAGGCAAGGTAACAGAAAAGCTGCTTCCCAGGCAGTTGGCCTCCAGCAGCTGTTGGTGCATGGGCTTATTCCTCCCCAGGCACAAGACTTGTCACTTCCCTTTGTTGAACTTTATCTGATTTCCCTCAGGCCAATTCTTTAGCCTGCCAAGGTCCCTCTGAGTAGCACAAGCAGTTGGTGTAGCAGCTGCTCCTGCCACTTTTGTGTTGTCTGCAAACTTGCTGAGGGTAAACTGCACCTCCAGCCCAGCCATTCATGAAGACTTTAAAGAGTATCTGCCCCGCTATCAGCCCCTGGGGTCAGAGCACAGGGACTTACCTCCAGCTCTGCTTTCTGCCACTGATGACAATCTTCTGGGCCCAACCACCCATCCATTTTTCAGTCTTCTTCCCAGGGCATATGGACAGTTTGTATTTAAGGATGTTGTAGGAGACAGTCTCCAAGGCTTTGGTAAAACTGACATCATCCATTGCTCTACCCAAATGCTATCAAATTGGCTGTCCTGTTTCAAATTCACACCCAGTTGCTGCCAGTTTCCCCCAACCTGGTCCCAGTATTCCCAATGGTGTCCCCTGCAATATCATTCCAGACACCCCCAGTATATCCCAGTTTCCCCCAGCATGCTCAATCCCAGTCACCCCAGAGTCCTCAGTATTGTTACAGTTGCCCCCAGCATCATCTTACTCATTCCCAGTATATCCCAGTTACCTCCACCACACACCAGTCATTCCAGTTGCTCCCAGTCACTCCCAGTAGCCCTCAGTGTGGTCCAGTTGCTCCCAGTATTTCCATGTCCATGCTCCAAGTGCTGCGGCCAGACCTGATCCATGGGGATGGGAATGTCCCACTCCCTTCCCAGGGCAGGGTAACACCTGAGCCAGGTGTGCAGGGCAGGGCCTTGCCCTGAGCCCAAGCCCTGTCCCACCTGCAGGATCTGCTTCCCCTGGGGCTCTTCCTGCTGCGGCCCCAAGCCCAGCTTGGTGCTGAACAAAGGGGCTGGGGCGGGGTCATCCCCTGGTGGGGACTGTGCACGCCCTCTGCCCCCTCCCCAAATTCCCTCCTGGGGGGCAGCAGGAGCTGGGGCAGGAGCCCTGTGGGGAGGGAAAAAGGAGGTGAAACTGGGACGGTGACACTGTCCTCCCCCAAGCTCTGGGGAGGGGACACACATGGCCCTGGGGACCCCTCTCAAATTCTTCTGCAGCGCCAGAGGATGAACCCAAACATGGAACCCCCAAACACCGGCAGCATCTTTGGGGCCGGGTCTGGTGGCAGCTTTGGGAGTCTGGGGGAGTCACAACTGCCCCAAAACCTCCTCCCAGCCCCAAAACCACTCCCAGACCTCCAAGCAAAACCCAAAGCTCCTGCCCAGGACACTTCCAACCACTCCCTGCAACAGAAATGGCTCCAAAAACCACAAAACCCCTTCCCATTTCCCACAAGCCTCACTCAAATTCCCTCCAAGCCCCAAAGTCCTGCCACGACCCCAAACCTCCCTCACAACCCCCCCTCCCAATAAGGCCACAAATCCCCTCCCAGCCCCACAAATGCCCCCAGGAGCCACAAAAGCCTTGCTCAGTCCCTCCAGGAGTCCCTAAAACCTTTCCCAGCCCCCCAGAGCACTGACCAGGAGAGTTTGGTGGACAGGAATATCCACAGCCAGGAGCAGCTCAGGCACTTCAGCAGTGGTTTGGGCACTTTGGGGGGGACACCCCGGATAGGGAGACCCAGGCCAAAGACTGGGACAGACAACCAGAATTCCTGGAGAACACACAGGCTCAGGTGGACACATTCTGCTGCAACACCTACGAGATCATGGCCATGTCCCTTGGCTTGGGTGGTCCCAAAACACCTAACCCCCCTGAGTATTCCCCTGAAGCCCAAATTGACACTCAAATCCCAGTAAAATGATTCAGCTTTCGATCTCATTGCTTCATTTTGTTTATTTTACCCCAGTTGTGGGTGTTTTGATGGGATAACATAGAAATTATTTAGGTGGGAAAAGATCTCCAAGATCCCCCAGCATTGCTTGATGCCACATGAAGGAAAAGCTGGCCAGAGCAGATGAGATTTTTTGGGCTGTCAACAAATTAGCTTTTCCCAATTAATTTCCAAAGTTGAACAAAGTATTGATAGATGTTCCTGTCCCAGCATTCTTCCAGGTGCCTATGGGGGTCTAGGAAGATGTGGAGACCCCGAGCCAGGTGTCTTCCCAACCTGAATCGCTGGGAATGTGGGTCACCAGGACTCTGCCCAACATGGGTCCTCCTATCGGGGATGGAGTTTGAGCAGAGCATGACGCTCTTCCAGCAGTCAGGGCACTCACAGGGTCTCCCTTATTGGTGACTCCGTTGGTGTTGGGTCAAGTGAGAGCTCCTGGAAAAGCTCTTCCCACACTGGGGACACTCGTAGGGCCTCTCCCCAGTGTGGATGTGTCGGTGCCTGACAAGGGTGGAGTTGTGCTTGAAGCCCTTCCCGCAGTCAGGGCAGCAGAAGGAAATTTAGGGGAGGACGTTGCAGAAAAAGGCTGTGGACATTGTGGCTGGAAAGCAGGGAATGGAGAGTGTAGCACTAAGAAAGTTTCCTTAGTGCACATAACTGCACTTCCATGATGAGGACAAAACTTGCCTAAGCTGAACATTCAATCTCAAACCCATCCAATTTTAGGCAGGAATGCCAGGAAAAGCACTTCACCTTCTGCATGCATTAATGGGTGCTGGAGTGCAGAGTGCACCCTGTGAACTCCCAGGGATTGGAGGCTGCACTGCGGGCTGCCAGGAAACACTTGCCAGGCACGGCAGAGGTTGTACATCTGTTCAAACTCATGGCAACTGAAGAGGATTCTTTCCAAGTCTCACTCCATCCCATTGCACGGGCACTGCTCCTGCCAGCATGTAGAGGTCAGAACAGGGACAGTGCAGGTGACAGGGACGCTGGGCAAGCAGTGAGTGCTGTGCCAAACGGCCAGAATGGTGCAAGAGGCAGCGCCAAACAGGCTGAGGCACCCAGACCAAGCCCCTCTGTCCAGGCCATGGCCTCACCTGGTTGCAGCATCACTTGATGAGGGATGGAGTCAGGCTCCCAGGTTACCTCCAGGTATGCAGGGCAGTAGCTGGGCAGGGCAGGGAGGTGGCAGAGCTGATGTCATCCATCGAGGTGTGCCAGGTGTGTTGTGGCCACGCCCACTCCCCTAAAGCCACACCCACCCTGGCCCCACCCTCCTGCCCTCAGGGCTGAGGATACCCAGGTGTGGCTGGGGCATGGGTGCCCCTCCCCTGAGCACCAGGGCCTGGGAGGGCAGAGCTGTCCAGCGTTGCCCTCATCTCCGGGCACTCCGGTTTCACTTGTGGGGGAAACAGAACAAAATTTGGGGCATTTTCCCACTAAAAATTGGGAATTTCCAACCCTGAAAGTGGTAGGTTTAACCTCAAAATATTTGGGACATCAAGTCTATCCATCAAAATGAATGGATTTTTTTTTTTGACATCAGGTGTACCCATTGAAATTAATGGCAGGGAACAGAAACCAGGTCTACCCATTGAACTGAATAGAGGAGAAAGGACATCAGGTCTACCCATTGAAATCAATGAAAGAGACAGGACATCAGGTCTACCCAAAAAGGTCAATAGGGATTTGGGGACACCAGGTCTATCCCCTTTTAAAGTCAATGGGGATTTCACGGCCATTATATATATATATATATGTATATATATATATATATATATATATCCATTAATAGGGCTTGATTGAGAAGGGTTACTGGTTAGACTGGGTGCACTGGGAAGGGCTAAGGGAAAGCTCTGGGGGAGGAAGCAGAAGCACTGGGAGGGAGGAACAGCAGACTGGGAGCACTGAGAGGGGTTACTGGGATCACTGGGAGTGGCTCGCAGGGGGCACTGGTGTTACTGGGAGCTGCAGGGTATTACTAGGAGCACTGGGAAGGGTTACTGGGGATACATTGCGGTAAACAGTGCACCAGGTCTACCCAATTAAAATCAACAGGGATTTAGGGACCCCAGGTCTACCCATTCAAGTCAATGGGATAAATGGGACACCACATCTATCCAGTCAAAGCAGAGGGGATTCACGACCACCAGTTTGGGCAGGGGCCAAAGAATTTTTGGGGGCACCCAGGTGTATCCAAGTGATTTTTTGGGAGGTCCAGGTGATTTCTGGGGGTACCCAGGTGGTTTTTTGAGGGTCCCCAGGTGATTTCGGAGAGAGGATCCAGGAGATTTTGCTGGGTACCCAGGTGTACCCAGGTGTACCCAGGTGTACCCAGGTGATTTTTGGAAGTACCCAGGTGATTTGGGGCAGTATCCAGGTGATTTAGGGGGCCGAATCCAGGTGATTTTGGGGGATACCTACGTGTATCCATGTGATTTTTTGCATTCCTAGGCGATTTTGGGGGAGGAATCCAGGTAATTTAGGGGGGCACCCAGGTGATTACTGGGGCTCCCAGCAGATTTTTGAGGGTACCCCGGCAATTTTTGGGGTTCCCAAAACCCAGGTGATTTTTGGGATTCCCATATGTATCCAGGTGACTTTTGGGGGATATCCACATGATTTTTGGGGGGACCCAGGTGAATTGGGGGGGGATCGAGGAGATTTTGGGAGGTACCCAGATGCATCCAGGTGATTTTGAGGGTACTCAGGTGATTTTTGGGTGTATACAGATGACTTTGGGGGTTACCCAGGTAATTTTGGGAAGGGATACAGGTGTATCCAGGTGATTTTTTGGGGGCAACTTGGTGATTTTTGGGGTCCCAGGTGATTTTGGGGGGAATTGAGGAGATTTTGGGGGGTACTCAGGTGATTTGGGCGGTACCCAGATGTATCCAGGTGATTTTGAGGGTACTCAGGTGATTTTTGGGTTCATCCAGGTGACTTTTGGGGGTACCCAGGTGATTTGGGGGGGTATCAAGGTGATTTTGTCAGTACCCAGGTGATTTGGGAGCTTCCCAAATGTCCCCACTCACCCTGACAGGCCAGGAGAAGATGACGGTAACGGTCACATACTCCTGGTCGACATGGACGCAGATGACCCTCGGCAGCAGGGGGGCTGTGGGGGGACACCCCAACATCCAGGGGGCACTCCAACATTCAGGGGGCACTGAATCATGATTTTAAAGAGTTAAGATTTTAGCTAAGGGATAGAAGTAATTTAAATGGATCAGGGTGTGAGTTGGATAAGCAAATGATAGGATAATGATTATTAGATAATTAAGCAAGAGATAATTGTTGTATTGTTTGCTATTATGAGCTTGTTTATAGAAGGAAATTGAATAAGTGAATCTTTATAAGAACAGACTGAAACCACTAAAAACAATGACCAGCACCTGGACTTTATATCCATCAATCACAAAGCAGGGGACCTTGGATCGTGCCAGAGGGTCACAGAGACCTGAGGAAGATGTTCCTGCCTTTATCCTTTGAGACCTCTTACGCAATTTGAGATCACTGATCCAATTCAAGAGAAGAATTGCACACACATGAAGGACTAATAGCCTCATTTAATACAGAGCAGGGATGGGAGGTGCTGGGGTTCTGCACATGTATTGTATGTAAGATCTTGGGAAATAAATGGAGGGCAAAAATCTTGAATGTCGGGGTGTCCCTGCACAGCCCTCCCACTGCCAAGGTTCATCTGTGTCCATGTCGACCAGGGGGACGTGACGGTGGCTGTCATCTTCTCCCGGCCCGTCAGGGTGAGTAGGGACATTTGGGAAATCCACAAATCACCTGGGTACTCCCAAAATCACCTTGATATCCCCCCGAAATCATCTGGGTACCCCCAAAAGTCACCTGGATGCACCCAAAAATCACCTGAGTACCCTCAAAACCTGGATGCATCTGGGTAGTCCCAAAAATTTCCTCGACGTCCCCAAAAATCACCTGGGAGGACCCCTGGGATTGCTGGGACCCCGGCAGGGGTGCTGGGGCTGGAGGGGTGGGATGGCTGGGACAGGTTTTGGGGTCCTGGTGCCGGAAGTGGCCACTCCCAGTAAAGCCCAGTTGTCCCTCCCATGTGGTTCCAGATTCCTTGGCACTCCCAGTATGAGCCCAGTCATGCCCAGTATGATCCTGGTCACTTCCCCTCATTCCCTGTAGGACCCCAGTCATTCCCCATTATGATGCCATTTGGTCTTAGCTCAGTCCCAGCTGCTCCCAGTTGCTCCCACTTTCATACCATTCTCCCAGTTGCTCCTAGTATAGTCCCAGTCACTCCCAGTATGATGCCAGTCTCTCCCAGTAGGGTCCCAGTCACTCACACTTGTGCCCAGTCTCCCCCCGTGTGGTCCCAGTCACCACCTGCATGATCTCAGACACTCCCAGTATATCCCAGTTACCCTGAAAACTCTCATAGTCATTGCCAGGCACTCCCAGTTGCCCCAGCATTGTTCAGGTGCCCCCAGTTTTATCCCAGTCACTGCCAGTACATCCCAGTTGTCACCAGCATGCATCCTGTAATTCCCAGTTCCTCCCAGGGCATCCCCAGTAGGCTCTCAGCATGGGTTTGGTTGCTCCCAGTAACTCCCAGTGAGGGTGCCTTGAAACCCACTATTATCACAGAATGATTCCAGTAACTCCCAGTATGATCTCAGTAACTTACAGTCTAATCCCAGTCACTCCCACTATGATGCCAGTGGCCCCCAGTGTGATCCCAGTTGCTCCCTGTCAATTTCAGCATGACCCCAGCAGCCTCCAGTATGATCCTCATAGCTCCCAGTCTCCCCCAGTATATCCCAGTCATGCCCAGAATGCTCCCAGTCATCCCCAGTTCCTCCCAGTTCCTTTCAATGAGATTCCAGTTGCTCACAGCCACTCCCACTCAATCCCTGTAGGAGTCCAGTCACCCTCAGGGTTATCCCAGCTGCTGCCAGAATAGTTCCAGTTGTTCCCAGTTCCTCCCAGTGTGGTTTCATTGTCCCCACTATAGTTACAGGCACTTCCAGTGTATCCCAGTTTCCTCATTAAGGTTCTGGTTACCTCAGAATGATCCCAGTCTTCCCCCAGTTCCTCCCAGTCACCTCCAGCATGATCCCAGTTTCTGGCAGTTGCCTTAAGAGTGGTCCCAGTATAATCCCAGTATGATCCCAGTTGTCCCAGTTGTGGTCTCAGTCCTCTCAGAATGGTCCCAGTCCCTTCCAGTCGATCCCAGGTGCCCCCAATGTGTCCACATTTTCCTCCTTACAGTAGCTCCAGTAACCCCCAGTCAGGATCTGTTCACACCCATTGTAATCCCAGTGGCTCCCAGGGTGAACCCAGTAAGACCCAGTCACCCCCAGTATGACCCCAGTCATTCCCAGATACTCCCAGTATTATTCCAGTCATGCCCAGAGTGATTGCCTGTCATTCCCAGTTCGAGCCCAGTTGCTCCCAGTCACCTCCAGCATGGTTCCAGTCACAGCCAGCACCTTTCCAGTCACTCCCGGTCTAGTTCCAGTAGGATCCCAGTATGACCCCAGCATGGGCACAGCGGCTCCCATTTACCCCCACAGTGGTTTCAGTCTCTCCCAGTGTATCGAGTTGTTCCCAGCATGTTCCCAGTCACTCCCAGTTCTTGTCAGTTGCTTCCAGCCTGATTCCAGTTGCTCACAGCCACTCCCAGTCACCACAACTGCAGTCCCAATTACTGCCAGTATGATCCAGTATGATCCCCGTCTCCCACAGCATGAGTGCAGCCACTCCCAGTGTGATCCCAGTAAGATCCCAGTTGCCCCCAGGCACCTTGCAGAGCCCCAGCCATGCTGTTTGCCCCCAGCCTGCCCACGGCCAGCCTGGGGCTGCTCCCGGGCCTTTTCTGTGCTCAGCACTGGCCTGGGCAAAGTGTTCTGGAGAGAGCCTGGGCAAGGAGCCTGCAGCCCCCAGGCCCTGGCCTGAGGCGTCAGCGCTGCCCCAGCAGTGCCCATGGCCTGTCCCTGCTGCAGCCCCGGCACTGCCACCCCCAGCACTGTGCCCGGCCCCGAGAGCACTCAGGCCCTACAGCAACACCAGGGCCAGCAGGGCAGCAGGGCAGGGCCACGGCAGCAGCACTGGCAACACCAAGGGCTGCTGCTGCTGCTGCTGGGCACAGCAGCTGTGCCAGCACTGATCTGCCCCCAGCTCTGCACACAAACATTGCTGCTGCAGCTGCAGAGAAGGGAACCAAAGGGGCATCTCTGCAGAAAACTTGGCTGGGAGATCCTTGAGTTCCTTTAAAGCCACCAAGAGTGCAGCCCCTCATTGACACAGTCTGTGGCCACAGGGAAGGTGGAGAGAAACAAAATGAAAAATGGAAAAAAATAAGATTTCTTTGTGAAGAGGATTAGGAAAGCTAAACAAAAAAAAAAGACCTCCAAAAAATACAACAAAAAGTATCAAAGATGACTTTTATTTCAAGTGATTTGCAGAAATTGGCCAGCAGTTTAATGTTCCTGAAAACATCCAGTCATCAGTCTCCACACTGCAGCCTTGAGCTCCTGGTTCCTCAGGCTGTAGATGAGGGGGTTCAGAGCTGGAGGCACCACCGAGTACAGAACTGACAGGGCCAGGTCCAGGGAAGGAGAGGAGATGGAGCGGGGCTTAAGGTAGGCAAATGCGCCAGTGCTTACGAACAGAGAGACCACGGCCAGGTGAGGGAGGCAGGTGGAAAAGGCTTTGTGCCGTCCCTGCTCCGAGGGGATCCTCAGCACAGCCCTGAAGATCTGCACATAGGAGAAAACCATGAACACAAAACAACCAAATGATAAACAGACACTAACAGCAAGAAGCCCCAGTTCGGTGAGATAGGATTTGGAGCAGGACAGTTTGAGGATGTGTGGGATTTCACAGAAGAACTGGCCCAGGGCATTGCTGTGGCACAGGGGCAGGGAAAATGTATTGGCCGTGTGCATGAGAGCATTGAGAAAGGCACTGGCCCAGGCAGCTGCTGCCATGTGGGCACAAGCTCTGCTGCCCAGGAGGGTCCCGTAGTGCAGGGGTTTGCAGATGGACACGTAGCGGTCGTAGCACATGATGGTCAGGAGGGAAACCTCTGCTGAGATGAAGAACATAAAGAAAAAGAGCTGTGCAGCACATCCTGAATAGGAGATGGTGCTGGTGTCCCAGAGGGAATTGTGCATTGCTTTGGGGACAGTGGTGCAGATGGAGCCCAGGTCAGTGAGGGCCAGGTTGAGCAGGAAGAAGAACATGGGGCTGTGCAGGAGGTGGCCGCAGGCTACGGCGCTGATGATGAGGCCGTTGCCCAGGAGGGCAGCCAGGGAGATGCCCAGGAAGAGGCAGAAGTGCAGGAGCTGCAGCTGCCGCGTGTCTGCCAATGGCAGCAGGAGGAAGTGGCTGATGGAGCTGCTGTTGGACATTTGCTGTGGCTGGGTAATGGGTACTGCCATGGAGAAAAGGACAGGGAAGAGTTAGAGGAGATAACTGTAACCAAAATAAAATCTGTTTCCCATACACCCTCCCCTGGGACACACAGACACCGGTAAATGTTGAACCTTTACTTTGATGATCCTCTGTGTCCCTTTCAACTCTGAATGTTCCTTGATTCTTTGATTACAATTCCTCTTCTGCTTCTCTCATCTTCCTGTTGCCTATAATCAAAAGAGAAAAAAAACCCTTGTAAAAATGTTATAAGGGTAAAGTTACAACTAGACCTTCTTTGGAAAGTTCCAGGAGTCCTAAAGGGGTTTGAGCACAACCAGCCCCTCAGTTCAGCAACCTTTGAAGTTTATTAATTAACATATTTAACAGGAACATCCAAAAGTTAATTCAGTTTCCCCAGTTACATACCCCTGGGTTAAATACCTTGGAGTAGGTCCAAGGGCTTCTTTGCCCCACTTATTTTTTGACTGCTCAAACTCTGGTTAAAAACCAAAAGGTTCTTCTAGTAGGTTGTCTTCCTGATAATAAGGCTATACAGTATTTCAAGAATGTATTTAGGTCTGCTAATTGTTCTAAAATCGAAGAGAAAGGGTAGGAAAGATAATTGAGTTAATTAAGGATTATACTATATAATTATGTAAAAGTAGTTGAACAGAGTTAATTGACAATTATAGTTTTAAATTATTTAAGAGTAGTAACAAAGTTAAAAAAAAATGAATCATGTATAAAAAGCAAAAATCTTTTTGTCATCATTCCAACTTTCCCATCCTTCTCCAAACAGGACATTGAAAACACTCTCAGGAAAGTTCCTGATCTTTACAGCAATGCCAGGCTTACCTTCTTTTGGCAAGTGTCCTCTGCAGCTGTGCCCAGGCTGGTGTGGAGCTGGGAGCAGCCCTGCCCCACACAGCCCCTCTCAGCAGCAGCAGCAGCAGCAGCAGCAGCAGCAGCTGCCCTGCTCAGGGTGGCTCCTTCCCCCCACAGCTTCTCCCCAGCGCTGGCAGCAGCTCCCCGGGCCGGCTGAGAGCTGTCCCTGGCAGGCAGCAGAGTCCCTGGGCCAGCACAGCGCCCTGGGCTGCAGGACCCTGCTCTGCACCACAGCCCTGGGCACCCCTGGCTGCTCTACACAAGAGATCATCAGAGAATGTACTCACACAGTCTGTAGGCATTGCGATGTTGCAGCTTGAGGAGATCACTGCAGGAGCTGCAGCTGCATTGTCCTGCAGCCAGAGGTTCCTGTGCCAAGGGCTGGCAGTGATTCTCCCCCAGTCCCTTCTCAGCACCTTCCCAGCCCTGAGTGATTGAAGCTCTCTGTGCCTGTGTGCTGTGCCTGGGGTGGCTGCAGGCAGTGCCCCAGCCCTGCTGGGCTGGCAGAAAAGCTGCTCATCCAGAGAAATGTGGTTTTAAGCTCTTCTTGGTTGCCAGCAGCTACCTCTGTGCCAGGAGCTCAGCCCAGCTCATCAGCACAGACACAGCACAAGGACTTTAATGACCCTCTCAGGGCTTTGTGCTGAGGCCCTGAACATCAGTCCCTGAGAGGGAGCTGAAGAAACCTCTCCAGAACTCCAAGCAGAAGCCAACTCCAAAGTTTCTGGAAGTTTTAATGGGTCCCACTGAGGGACACAACACAGAAAGTGTCCCCAGGCCCCAGGCAGAGCAGAGAACTGCAGGCAGTGATGACAGGTGGGGACAAAGAGAAGCCAAGTCTGGGTGCCCTGGGCCACAGCAGCCTCTGTGCCACCAAGGACACTGAGGAGACCCCTTGTCCTGAGGCCCTGGGGCCTCCTGGCACAGCCCCAGCAAGGCTGGGCACTGTCAGCCCCTTGTGCTGCCCTCAGCATCCCCCTCCCATGCCAGTGGCCTCCAGGATGTGCTGGAAGGAGTCCCTGGGGAAGGAGCCTTGGTCAGCAATGGCCCTGGGGGGCTCCTTCATGCTGCCAGGGACTGCAGGTTTTTCCAAGGACTTTGGGTTTGGCTTTTGCCTTGGACTCTCTGAGAGGTTTGTGCAATCCTGGCCTCCAATTCTCTGCTTTAATGAGTCCCTTGAGGGGCTTTGTCAGTAACAACACTCAGTGGGGCTCATTAATGCTTCAGAGTATTCAAAGTTTGTTAAAAAAAGGGGGTTTTGATACTCACTGACAGGTTTGTGCAATCATGGTCTCCAGTTATCTGCTTTAATGAGACCCTGGGGATTCTTAGCCAATAACAACACTCAGTGGGGCTCATTTATGCTTCAAGGTACTCAGGGGTAATTGAAGTACTTCTTTTTGCCACTGAGTATCTTAGAGGTTTTTGTGCAATCCTGGCCTCCAATTCTCCCTTCTAAGGACTCCATTACGAGCCTTTGTTGGGGATGGACATCAGTTGGGCCCATGAATGCCTCAAGACACTTTGGGTGTTTCCTCTGACTTTGACTCCTGGCAAGGTTTGTGCAATCTCCTCTCAGGCCCTGAGCTTCCAGGGCTCAGCACCAAATGCACCACGGGGCTCATTAGGATCAAACAAATCCTGACAAACCATGACTGTGCCTTGATTTCCCTCCGGTCTGGTGCCGTTCTCTAGGAAGTTTTCCTGCTGCAGTCTTGGTGAAATATTTCAAAGACTATTTGGAAATATGAATTCCATTTTTAAAGGCATGTTTTATTACTTTTCTTATTAGCCAAGAGGTGATTGCAGCATTCTGTGATTGATATTGACCCAGGGTCTCTCCTCAGGAGGTCTGGCCTGCTCAGAGAATTGTGCCTTGAGGTCTGACCCAGTGTGGACAGCCTTGCTCAACAATCCCCAAACCCTTCCTGTCGCTCCTCACTCCCCAGGGCCTTGCTTTGCTCAGAGAATGGGCTGCACACAACCAAAGAGGGGCTTTCTTCTTTTGCTTTTTAAGCAACCTAAACCTACTGAGTTATGCCACTGAAAACAGACGCACTCCCCCAGTGTGTGCCAAGACTACTCCAGCCCTGCCCTGGGACAAGAGGGAGGGTGGATCATCATCCCAACCTGCACTGGGCCATTGCATGGGGCTGTGGCCATGGACGCTGCACTGACCCCACTGCTGGGTTTGGCTGCCACGGTGTTCAGGGTTAGATTTGTTTCTTTTTTATTTCCAGATTTTTTTTTCCCACAAACTGCTAGGAAACTCACTTCTGGGTACTTATGGGTACTTGAGCAGAACAAAGGGGCCAAAGGAAAGGATTTGGGTTAGCACCTGGCTACACTTCTTTGGGTCTCTGGGAGTTTCTCTCAGAGGCGGGAGATCACACGAGTTTGGGTGGGCAGAAAAAGGACAGGGCTGGGGGCAGCTCTGCTGTCTCTTGCTCTTGGCATCAGAGAGAGGACGGCCAGGCTGCTGCTTGCTGCGGGACGACTTCACTGTCACCACCAAGTCCGGGCCTGGGAAATCTACCACCATCTGCCCATGTGCCCAGGAATTCTGAGCTCACCTCCCCCTGCCCTGCTGGAGCTGGGCCGGCCCTGTCCCGCTGCTGCTGCCTCTTTGGAACTGCTCTGAGGCTTTCGGCTACGCTGTCCCCCTGCCCTGCCCTGCCCTGCCCTGCCCTGCCCTGCCCTGCCCTGCCGGGACATCCCTGCCCTTCCAGCTGCCATCGACGGAGCTTCTGATATATCCCATCCACCAGCCCGGGATTTTCCACCCTTCCAGCTTAGTGCTCTCATGACATGGAGGACGTTTCTGAATATAAAAAGGCAAGATTTTAGAAGCAGCTTCTGGTGATTTTGTAGAAGTAAAGAAACAGCTTGTACTGAGAACACATGGAAGATGAGCTATTAAGCTTGGTTGTTAGGTAGTTACTAAGTAGAAGTCATATAGGTAAGGTGTATAATGTTAAAACTCTTCAAAGTCTGACCTAGATATCTGTCAAAAATCAATAAAGCAGAACTTTGTGGCTTTAATCAAGCAAAATCAAGCTCCTTGCACTTTGGCAAGAGCAAAGTGACCTGAAAAATAGCCAAACCTCCACTGTGCTTGCCCAGAAGTGAAGACGAACCTGAGGAAGACATTGGCCTTCCTCCCAAGACCCCAACTCACAACCACCAAGAGGCGGGACAGCTCATTAGAATACAAAGTGAGAGAAGGAGAGGGATGGGCGGGTGAGGAGGTGTAGGTTGTGGGATCAATGTGTATTTAAAGCTGGACCTTGTCTTGACCAGGTACGCATGGTTTGGAGGAGATATCCCCCCGTGTGTCCCAGCTGGAAATAAAACATACCTGCTTTACAATTTCTAATTGTAAAGTCCTTATTCTATGCTTCACTCAGAGTCCTGCAGGGGCACCGAGATCAGGCTGCCCTGGGCTTTGTGAAGCAAAGCCCCTCGAGGTTTCTGGTTCTCTTTTGCAGTTAATGCTGGAGTTGTTGTTGTTTGTTTGCCTTGTCGTACATACTAGTAAAGAACTGTTGTTCCTATCCCCATACTACTTCCTGAGAGCTTTTTAATTTTCTAAATTATAATAATTTGGAGGGAGGGCGTTTAAATTCTCCATTCCAATGGAGGCCCTGCCCCTCCCTAGCAGATCCCTGTCTTTTCAACCAAGACAGATTTTGGCGTCTCAATGTGGGGCTCAAGGGAAGTGAGAAAAGAAGGGTGAAAAAAGGAAAACCAGTTCTTGAGTCACCTAATATTTTCTTTTGTGTGTGCTGGATATAGAAACCTCATTAGGTAACACCATGCAGTCTGGCTTACCCAGGTTTGGGTGGCACGTTGTCGGGGCTGTATTTCTCCCATTTGCAGGCCCTTATCTAAACATGTGTCCTATAACTGAGGCTTCAGTGGCTGTTATCCAGTTTGTTTTATGGGTTACTAAGGTGAGGAATTCATGGATTTTTAACTTCCTTAGGAAGGTGGGCACATGGATGCATGGCTATCACACATTAAGTGTATTTTTGGGGGTTTACTTTAAGACTGGTACTTTCTGTGAGGAAATGCCAGTGATGGAAGTTTTCTCCCAGCCCTTCAACCACTTCTTTGTGCCTACCCCACCAGCTTTTGAAGGGTTTCAATTTCCTCTAGATACTAACCAAGTGTTGCTGATAGTGCTAGTCTATTTAGCTTTCAGAAATAAGGTGAGGTCAACTTGGAGCACGGCAAGGACTTGGGATTCTGCCATGGAGCCTGACACTGCCCCACAGAATAGGGATGCTGCCCCACAGCCCACCTCAGAAATGAACCACCCAGATAGGATGGGGGTTCTGGTGAAGGAGACGGGCCAGATGTTCAAGGAGCACATTTCCCCAGAGGTGACCTCATTAGCCCCAACTGGTGGGAAACTCTCCCCTTGCCCTGAAAATGGAGAGTCTGATGGTGCAGCAGTGGAACCCACAGACATTACAACCGTCCCGGTTCCAGCTGAACCACAGGGGCAGTCACAGTCACCAGCAGTGACACCTGTGGAAATGAAGACGTGTAAGATGAAATCAGAGCACCCAGGTAATAAGGATAAGAAAGGAGGGCCCTCACAACCCTCAGGGGAGCCAGAGGTTGAGATCATCACCGAGTCCCTGACGTATGAAAGTTTCCGTAATCTGCAAAAAGATATTCCACAATCGGGACATGAGGCTTGTACAGCCTGGTTACTTTGAGTCTGGGACCTTATGGGTACAGGTGTGTAACTGGATAGTGGTGAGGCAAGGAATTTGGGACCCTTGACCCAGGACTCAGGTGTGAATCAGGTATTTGCAATAGAGTCAGGCCCCCTTTCCCTCTGGGAGCAGCTTTTAATGAGTGTAAGGGAGAGGTTTTGTCCACAGAGACAGAATGCAGGAGCACCATAATAAAATGTGCTGGAAGACCCTTGAAGAATGGATCCAACAGCTGAGGGAAGTGGCAATATTAGAGGTACTCTTTGGGAGGGGCGGAAAGCATGATAATGACCCTGACAAGGTCAGGTGCACTGGGCAGATGCTGTGGAATCTGGAAACTAAAGGGCCATCTCAATACACCACCTTCACTGCATCAATGAATGCCAAGGACAACTGAGAGACAGTGGGTTCTGTCACCAGCAAGCTCAGAAATTATGAGAGTGTGATCAGTCGCTGAGTGCAAGCTCAGGTCTTTGCTGTGATTAAGGAACTCAAAGAGGAGATGAGGGAGGTGAGGAAGGAGATGAGGGACGTGAGGAAGGAGAATGAGGAGGAACGGTTCCCATATGGCACTGGTGCAAGTTACAGACCCCAGAGTCAGAGCCCAATGTCCCCCAGCTCAAAAGAGAGGGTACACCCCAAGAGCTGACCTGTGTTTATTTTTTGTGTTACCATAGGGAAGTTACGGGAAGGTGGGATGGAAAACCCACTTCTGTCCTGGCAGCACGGGTGCGTGAGCTCAAGGAGAGAAACACTAACCGAGGGGGTCCCACTAAAATGAAAGTAGCCTCAACCTCCCATGACTGAGCCACCAGGTATTATAGAAGTGAAGATGATATGTCAGATCCCCTTGAAGGAACCTCTACTGTGTATGCCCAGGAAGGGAATAATAACCAGTGCTAGAGGGGCCCTGCCTCTAGCCAGGAAGAGGCACGGGAAACCGAGTCTTTTGGACTGTGTGGATTCGATGGCCTGGCACATCAGAGCCACAGAAATATGAAGCTTTGGTTGACAGTGACACATAGTGTACCCTGATAGCACTGGGACATGTGGGGGCAGAACCTATTTCCATTGCTGGGGTGTCCTGGTTTTGGGCAAATTTGGGAAAAAACATCCTAAAGGGCCTCCTCCCCTCCCCCAACTGATTCAGGAAAAGCTTCCTCAGAGAGAAGTGGAAAGAAACCTGTTTATTAAACAGGCAAAGCACTCCCCAGCACAATAAATTGAACAATACCAGATGACAGGAAATTTGTGCCACTCTGGGGAGATAAATTAGAGAGCAGGTCCGCCCTCAAAGATTACTGCTCTGTTCTGTTTCTCCATTCCTCTGGCACTGGGAGAAAAAAGGAGTTACTGTGCCAGGTGGGTCTTGGTGGGGTGGGTCCCAGGTGGAAGCCCCCCAGGTGCTCTCCCACGTCCTCAGTCCAGAGAGATTGGAACAGTTCCGAGGAAAGGCAAAAACTGATCTCCCCCTTTCAGGCCACCCGAGGAACAGAGTTTTTCTGGGAGAAAAACAAACAGCACTTCCCCCTCCCCTTTGCTCTCAGACCCACTATTAAAGGTACAGGGTGTAATATCTGGCATCACCCAACAGATGATTGGGGATACAAACATTATAACATCACCCTAGGACAGAGGGTTTGGACAGGGGGGTTTCAGGATATTTTTGGGGGTGGTTTTGAGGGTGTTTTGGGGGTATTTTTGTGGGTGGGTATTTTGGGGGGGATTTTTTTTTTTATATTTTGGGGTTTGGGGGGGTATTTTGGGGTGTTTTGTGGATATTTTGGGGGATTTTAGGTGTTTGCGGGTGTTTTGGGGTGGTTTGGGGTGTTCGGGGTATTTTTGGGGGTGGTTTTGGGCTATTTTTGGGGAGTTTTGGGGTGTTATTTGGGGTTGGATTTTGTGGTGGTTTTGCTTAAGTTTGGGGGGGTTGGTGGGTGCTTTTAAGGTATTTTGGGCGTGGTTTGGGGGGGTGTATTTGAGGAATGTTTTGGGGGTGTTTTGGGGGATAATTTTGGGGGATTTGTGGGAGGATTTAGAGTATTTTGGGAGGTGTTTGGAGATAATTTGGGGAGATTTTTTGGGTGGTTTCAGGATAGTTTTGGGGGTGTTTTGGCGGGCTTCTGGGGTATTTCTGGGGTATTTTTGGGGTGTGTTTGGTCTGTTTTGGGGGGATGTTTTGGAGTGGTTTGGAGTAATTATGGGGAGGTTTGGGGGTGTTTGGGGGAGGGCTTGGGGTATTTTGGGGATATTTTGGGGGGTGTTTTGAGGATTTTTGCGGTGGTATTGGGGGATGTTTTTGGCCTGGTTTGGGGGTAATTGTTGCTGGGTTTGGGTGGGTTTTTGGGAATGTTTGGGGGGGTTGGGGTGTTTTTTGGGTATTTTGAGGGGTATTTTTTGGTGTTTCTGGGGTATTTTAGGGGGACAGTTTGGGGTGGTTTTGGACTAGTTTTGGGGTATTTTGGGG
>JAJEOU010001689.1:0-39978 GCA_021534815.1 Acrocephalus arundinaceus
GTAACCATACTGGGGAGCCTGGAACCATGTTGTGAACAGCTGGGACCATGCTGGGGAAAACTGGGAGTACATGTGACCATGCTGAGTGGGACTGGGACTATTCTAGGGACAAGTGGGATCATACTGGTAGGAACTGGGAACAATGGAACTGTTCTGGCAGCAACTGGTATCATAGTGGGATCACAGTCGGAACAGCTGGGTTCATGCTTGTTGAGACTGGGGTCACACTGAGAGTGACTGGACTCCTACTGGGATGACTGGGAGTGGCTGTGAGCAACTGGAATCACATTGAAAGAAACTGGGAGGAACTGGGAATGACTGGGAGCATCCTGGGGATGACTGGGATATACTGGGAGAGACTGGGAGCTATGAGGATCATACTGGAGGGTACTGGGGTGATGATACTGGTATTTACCGGGAAACTGGGGTTACATTGGGGGACACTTAATATACTGTGAGTGATGGCATCCGACTGGGATTATAGTGAGTGTTAATGGACCCTGACTGGGGGTTACTGGGAGCTCCAGGCCCATGCTGAGAGCTTACTGGGGATACTCTGGAGGAACTGGGAATAAATAGGAATGACAGGATGCATGCTGGTGACAACTGGGATGTACTGGCAGTGACTGGAATAAAACTGGGGGCAACTGAACCATGCTGAGGTAACTGGGTACAACTGGAAATCACTCTGAGAATGTTCAGGGAAACTGGAATATACGAGGGTGTCTGAGATCATGCAGGTGGTGACCGGGACCACATGGGACGCCTTAGGAATGTGCTGGCGGAACTGGGGGAACGTGATGGGGAAACTGGGGACAAGTGTGAGTGACTTGGGCCATGCTGGGAGAGACTGGCATCATACTGGGAATGACTGGGACTATGCTGGGGGCAACTGGGAGAACTGGGAACACACTGGATAATAGTGGGTGCAACTGGGAACAACTGGGACTATGCTGGAGGGCAAACTGCATCATAATGGGGAATGACTGGGAGTGACTGGGCTCATACTGGGAGTGCTGAGGAAACTGGAACCACACGGACAGAGCAAGTGGGCTCATCCTGGGAGCAGCCACTTCCAGCACCAGGACCCCCAGTTCCCTCTGTACCCTTGGCTGAGTGGGGGGCTCAGCCCAGGACCCCTCATCATCCTGGGGGAGGGGACATGGTCCCGTGTGCAGACCCAGGAGGAGTTTAAGGGGGTGGGTGGGTCGTGGGGGGGACCCCCAGCAGTCTTGGGAGGGAGGGGAGAAAGGGAGACCCCCAGAATGGGTTTGGGGGAACCAGATTGGAGCCTCCAGATGCCGAATCTGATGAGGAGAATGATGATGATGGCAGCGATGATGGACACAGCAACCACCAGGGTGAGATTCCACTGGATTCCAGCTTTGGGAAGCACAGGATGGTGAGGAGAGGAGGGAGACCCCATCTTGCTGCTCCACATTCCCAAGTCCCAATTCCCACGTTCCACATTCCCAGCCTCCACTCCAGGAGAAGATCTGGGCTCTGGCATTCCGGGATGCTCCACCCGGCACCGGTGCTGCTCCTGCTCCTCCGGCAGCGCCTCAATCCTGGCCCAGGTGTGGAAGGTGCTGCTGCTGCTGGAACGATCCTGGATTTCATCTCCCTTCATCCAGCTGATCCTGATGGTGCTGGGATAGAATCGTACATGAACAGGACAACGTCAGGATCCCGTGTTCCACTTTTCCAGACACCTGGACATCAGGGGGTTCTGGAATGGGATAACTGTGGGATGCATCCATGGAATTCCATGGCAATGGGGTGGGGGTGAGGTCTGCCCATGGAATTCCATGGGATGACATGACAGTGTAATCCATCTATAGAAATCCCATGGGAATGGGAAAGCAGTGAGATCCATCCATGGAGGTCCCATGGCATTCCCATGTTCCCAAATTTTGTCCTCCCAAATCCCACATTTCCAAATCCCACATTCCCATGGGAATTCTACCCTCCTCACCTTTACGCTTCAGTGCTCTTACCCATATTTGACATATTCAACAGACATTCCAGGCAGGTGTGCCCCAGGGGATTTGTTCATTCCTCAGCCTCCATCTCATCCTGTTCCCAGCGCCTCTTTGGTGACCTGGGCAGCGCCTTCGGCCACCACGAATCCCCTGGATCCCAGCTGGAAGGAGAGGATTCCTACCTGTCAGAGCTGAGCCGATCGGATCCACGGATGCTCCCATGGGACAGGAGGTCACAGCCACAACCTCCTGCAGGTGTGGAGCCCTGGGGAGGGATTTGACCACAGAGACCACGGAATTGTGTCCCAGCCCCACGGAGCCACATTCCAGCCTTATGGAGCCCAGAGTCTGATGGAGACCTACAGAGCCTCATCCCAGCCCCTTGGATCCGCATGGATGCACATCCCAGTGCCCCAGATCCCGGCCCAGCCCCACGGATCCCCACTGCAGTCCCACAGGTGCCATGGCAGCCCCACAGATCCCCCAGCCCGGCTCCCCGCCCTGAGCCCCGCTCTGGCTGTGCTGCTCCTGCAGCATCTGCAGCTCCCTGCTGGCCCCGTGCCGGTGCCGCTCCTTGTGCCGGCTCCGGCCATCCCAATATCCCGGCTCGGCTCCGGCCGCCATCCCCGGCGGCTGCGGCTCCGCCCGGCCCCGCTGGCTGTGGCGGCGCTGGAAGGGGATCCCATCCAGGGACCCCATGGACAGGAACTGGGGGAACCCCGGGCCGGGCTCCAACAGCGCCACGGGCAGGGACCGCAGGGAGAGGAGACCTGGGGGGACACAGAGATTTGGGGTCTGGGGGGTCATGGGTGAATGAAAGGGGGAACAGGGAAAGCTGGGAGAGCAGGTAAGGAGGTTTGGGGGTTCCAGGGTTCAGAAAAGGGGATGGTAGGGGTGGGTAGATGTGGGATAGGTGGGCTTAAAAGGGTCCATTTAGTCAGGAAAGGGAGCTCCAAGGTTCCCTGGTGTCCCCGTTCCCATCAAAAGAAGGAAAAACCCAGGATGGCTGGGAATAGGGGTCCCAAGGATCCGCAGTGATATGGGAAGGATGGGCTGGGTGCTGGGAAAGGCAGGAGTAGGAGTCCTGGGCTCCCAGGGCCAAAGAAAATGGTGGGCCTGGGAGAGGTGGGGTGGCCAGGAAAAGGGTTTGGGGGTCCCAGTGACAGAAGTGGCTGCTCCCAGTATCAGCCCAGTTTCCCTCCCATGTGGTTCCAGTTTCCTCAGCACTCCCATTATGAGCCCAGTCACTGCCAGTCCTTCCCCATTATGATGCAGTTTGCCCCCAGCATGGTCCAGGTTCCTCCCACTTTCATCCACTTGCTCCCAGTTTCCCCATGTCTAGTCCCAGTCACCCCCAGTATGATGCCAGTCTCTCCCAGCACGGTCCCAGTCATGCCCAGTGTCCCACAGTGTAGACCAGTCACTCCAACCTGCTCACAGCAGTTCCCAGCATGGTCTCACTCTCCCCAGTGTGCTCGTTTGAACACAAAACCAACAGGAGATCCCAAGTAAGAACTGTTCCATGACCCATTTCTCATAACTCTGCGGGAATATCTTCTGTTAATGGGCCAGCTGTTCAAACCAGGTGGGGCAGTGTTCTTTATCTCTTCCACCACCCACACTCCCTCCAGGGAGATATCTTCTGTTAATGGGCCATTGAGTCTCACTGCATGACTGATCAAATTCCATCATCCCATTGTGAGATGCTCCACCCAGGGGGAGGAGCCAAGCATTCCTACCTGGATATAACCTGAGATTTAACACACCAGAAGCAGCCTGTTTCCACTGGATTCCCAGAGGAACACCAGACCCATCTACACCAGCACTGGTCCTTCAGAGGAAAACTACACCCTTCTACAGGATCATTGCTTCACCAAAACCACATCTGTGACTCCACGAGGACTGCAGCCACGATTTGATTGGACTGCTACCAACACCCTGCCTAACCGGGTGTCAGGTTGTATTCTGACTCTGTCAGTGTTTCTTTTTCTTACTACTGAATTTTTAGTTTAATTTTCTTACTAAAGAACTGTTATTCCCATATCTTTGCTTGAGAGCCTGTTAATTTCAAAATTATGTGGGTTTTATGTGGGGGTTTCTGTTTTCCATTTCAAGGGAGGCTCCTGCCTTCCTTAGCAGACACCTGTGTTTCCAAACCAAGACAGGGAGCTTGACCCAGATATCTTGGGAGGTCCCTGAGTTGGGGATTTCTTTGAGGGGGGGATTTTTGGAGAATGAAGGACTGCAAAGTTGAGTGGAAAGTGCCCCTTGGGGGGATATTGAGGGGTCCCAGTGGTGGCTGCCAGCAGAGGCAACCTGGAGGAGCAGAGCCCTGTGTCCCCCAGGACCCCAAAGTGGGGAGCCCAGAGAGGGGGGAGTGCCGTGATTCGTGGGAGCCTCAACATCCTGGAGAGGGGCAGGGGGGACTCCTTGGACCCCCTGCACCCTGAAGCAGAGAAAAAGGGGAGAAGGGACCCAAGAAACCCCAAAATCCCCCAGCATCCTTAAGTTGGGAGGTGGAAAAGGGGGGATCTTTTTGTATTCCTGGGACTCCCAGAAGCCTGGGGAGGGCCGGGACTGAGTAGACGGGGGAACCTCAATACAAGCGTAACCCCCAGCAGATGGGACAGGAGGGATCCTTGAACACCAAATGGGAGAGACCAGGGATGGGGAATTCCTTGGAGGCATTTTCAGGGCTAAATCTTGGTGTTTGGGAGGTTTATATGGACACCAGATGTCTGGTGGCTTCTAGAGATGGACTTGGGCAGAGGAACATTTAAACTCAATGTGCTCATCTGTTGTTTTTCCCCAAACCAGGATTTCCCATTCCCAAACCTTGGCCAGATGGAGCTGGAAGCTGTGAGGAAGAGGAAGTTGCCCTGGGACAGCCAGGCAGGTGAGGAGGAAGTCACTGCCCCTTTTCCCCATCTCTCCTGCTCCATCTCCCAACCCAGCATGGCCCCCAGCTGCAGGACAACCCCACTACCAACGCCGTCCTGACGGGGATTCCTTGGGGGGATCTCCTTTCCCTTCCTTCTGGCACGCAGGAAATTCCATCCTCTCCTTTTTCTTCCTCCCCCAGACAAGGAGCTGAGGATGGAGACCAGGGATGAAAAATCCTCTCGGAAGAACCTCATGGAAGAGGCCACTGAGGATGGAGACCAGGGATGAAAAATCCTCTCGGAAGAACCTCATGGAAGAGGCCATTTTGAGTGGCTCCGTGGCACAGGAATCCAATGGGGAGGAAAAGCCCAAGAGATCCCACAGGAGGAGGGGCTCCAAACCCATCCCAGGGAGCTCTGAGGAGGTAGGACCCACCCTGTGCAAGGAACGTGGCCAGAGGTCGAGCCAGAGCTCAGACCTGGTGGCCCATGAGCATCATCATGACAGGGAGCAGTCCAATGAATGCTTGGAGTGTGGGGAGAGCTTTAACAACAACTCCCACCTGATCCGCCACCTCAGGACCCACACTGGGGAACGGCCCTACGTGTGTGGGGAATGTGGGATGAGTTTCAGCCAAAGCTCTAACCTGACTGTCCAACAGAGGACCCACACTGGGGAGAGGCCCTATGAGTGTGGGGAATGTGTGAAGAGCTTCAGCCAGCGCTCCCACTTGATCCGCCACCAGAACATCCACGCTTGGGAAAGGCCGTACAAATGTGGGGAATGTGGGAAGGGCTTCAACCAGAAGTCCAAACTGATCATCCACCAGATGATCCACACTGGGGAGAGGCCCTACGGATGTCCCCAGTGTGGGAAGAGCTTTCTGACCAGCTCCAATCTCCTCCTGCATGAGCGCATTCACACGGATGAGAGGCCCTTCCACTGCCCTGACTGCGGGAAGGGCTTCAAACACAACTCCACCCTTACAACCCACCGGCGCATCCACACTGGGGAGAGGCCCTATGAGTGTCCCCAGTGTGGGAAGAGCTTCACCCACAGCTCTCACTGTACCCGACACCAACGGAGGCACAAGTAAGGGATATCCTGCAAGTGCCCCTACTGTGGGAACAGCTTAATGTGTGTCTCAAACCACATCCCCCATCAGAAGATGCACACTGGGAAGAGCTCTACTGATCCACAGTTCCCTGTGATTCTTTCTGGTAGGACACCTGTCTCTTTCCCTGCCCCTGGCAATGATGTGAGGTGGGAGTGAAGGACATGAGGGTCTGGCCATGGCCCCATCATTGTATTTGATCCCATCTCAAGTCATTACCAGGGCTAGGAAAGGGACTCTATCTCTCTCCCAAGGTGAAGGGTGTCCTTTCCAGGCAAGATGGGATGAGCCAGTTGATGTTTTTGTAGTTTTCCCTTTATATTGTTAGTTTTATCTTGTTAATTATCAATATTGTTTCTGTTCCTTTTTGTTCCTTATCTTGTTTTTGTTCCCATTAAATTGTTCTTATCCCAGCCTGGAATCTTTGCCTTTTGTACTTTCAGTGGGAGGCTGGATGGCAGTGGGCAGTGACACAGTTTTAGTGGGAGCACGAAATTGGGGAATCCCATTCCTAAAGTCCAGCCCATGGAAACCGAGCATCCCAGCTGGTGCCAGCCCTGGCTGCCCTGGAACAGCCTTGGGAGCGGGTCCCTGGCTGGGGCTGTGGGAACCTCTTCCCTCTGGTGCCCAGGGACAGGACTGGAGGGAAGGGCTGGAGCTGAGTCGGGGCTGGTTTGGGTTGGATGTGAGGAAAAGGTTTTTCCCCCAGAGGCTGCTGGGGCACTGACCAGGCTCCCAGGGAAGGCTCCCAGCTCCAGGGCTCTGGGAGCTCCAGCAGCGTTTGGACAGCGCTGCCAGGCCCAGGCTGGCATTGTTGGGGTGTCCTGTGCAGGGCCAGGAGTTGGACTCGAGGATCCTGGAGACCTCCCAGGGCTTTCTGGGGATGCTGAAGAGCCCTGTGCTCAGAGACAGTCACAGCCATTCCATGGGGACATCCCAGGGCACCTTGGGCTGCAAAGGCACCCATCTGTCACAGGCACTCACGGGGGCTCCAAGGTGACATCCCAGGAGTCCCCAGGCTGCCAAAGAGCCGGGATGTCCCAGACACTCCCAGGGGTTCCTGTCATGGGCAGAGTGGGAGCTTCAGGCAGAAGCTTGATTTCTTCATTGGAGAAACTGTTGCTGAGTTATGAGGTGGAGAAATGACACCAAACAGCCACCATGGAACATCAAACCCCTCCAGGGAGCCATCTAAAATTCCATCTAAAGGAGGAGACTGGGAGTGGCTGGATCCAATTCTGGCACCTAAGGACACCATCGAGTGTCAGTGCAATTGTACCTGGAAGAGCCCTGGCACCACTTTGTCCTCAGGGTTGCCATGGCACCAGCCCAGGGCAGCAACAGCTCTGCCTGCAAGTGGCCACGGAACCTGGCTGCAGAAATGACTCCTGGGGCTGCTTTCCAAGGAAACTTGAACTGATCAGGGTTGTCATGGCACCCAAACCCAGCAGTGGGCTCAGTGCAGTGTCCATGGCCACAGCCCCTTGCAATGGCCCAGGGCAGCTTGGGATGATGATCCAGCCTCACTCCTGGCCCAGGCCAGGCCTGCAGTGCCCTTCCCCACAGCCTGGCTGCACAGAAGCACTTCCAGGGCTCTCTGCAGTTCCCTTGCCCTCACTCTTGCCTCACTCACACACCTCCCAACAACCCAGCTGGAGCTTTGAGCTGCAAGGAGTTCAAAGCTTGTTTGTCCTTCAGCAGCTGGTCTAATTCTGCCTTCAGCCACCTCTGGATTTGTGTTTTTTGTAGAACTTCCTGTGTGTCGAAAACATTCCTTGCATGGTTCTGCCTTGGGGAAGGGGAACCTCCTTGGTGGCACCTTGGGCTTGGAAAACATTTGAGATTGTCTGAAACTCAGGAGTTTTAGATTACTTAAAAAAGAAAGAAAACCCTTCTTTGCCTGAGTGCAGCCAGTTCTCCAGGCAAAGCAGGTCCCAGGTGAGTGAGGAGAGACAGGATAGGATTGGGGAATGTGGAGCAAGGTTGTCCACACAAGGTCAGACCTCAAGGCACAGCTTCTCTGAGCAGGCCAGACCTCCTGAGCATAGACTCTGGATCAATATCAATCACTGAATGCTGCAATCACCTTTGCTCTAAAGAGAAAAATACACCTTGGAAATAGGAATACGGATTTCTTAGAAGTTCTTTGAAATACTTCTCCATAACCTTAGGAGAAACGGCTTCTTTATGAACTGCACCAGACCAGAGGGACATCAAGGCACAGCCCTGGTTTGCCAGGACTTGCTTGATCCCAATGAGCCCCAGGGTGCATTTGGTGCTGAGCCCAGGAACCTCAGGGCCTGAGAGGAGATTGCACAAACCTTTCTAGTAGTCAAAGTCAGAGAAGAAACCAAAGTGTCTTGAGGCAATTATGGGTCCCACTATGGTCAATCCCAAACACAGGCTCCTCATGAGGTCTGTATAGGAGAGAACTGGAGGCCAGGATTGCACAAAAACCTCTCAGACACTTAGTGTGGGATGGAAAATCCAAAGGAAAATCCAAAGTATCTTAAAAATCTTGAGTATCTCAAAGCATTACTGAGACCCACTGTGTGTCAGTGCAAAGCTCTCAAGGGACTAATTAGAGAGTATAATTGAAGGCCAGGATTGCACAAAAACTTTTCAGAGACTCAGTGGCAAAAAGAAGTATTTAAACTAACCCTGAGTACCTTGAAGTATTAATAAACCCCGCTGAGTATTTTTACTAGTTAAGAATCCCAAGGGACTCGTTAAAGCAGATAATTGGGGCCATGATTGCACAAACTCTAAGGATCAGTGTCAAAAAAAAATCTGTAATAAACTTTGAGTACTCTAAAGTATGAATGAGCCCCACTGAGTGTTGTTACTGACAAAGCCTCTCAAGGGACTCATTAAAGCAGAGAATTGGAGGCCAGGATTGCAGAAACCTCTCAGAGACTCCAAGGCAAAAGCCAAACCCAAAGTCCTTGGAAAAACCTGCAGTCCCTGGCAGCATGAAGGAGTCCCCCAGGGCCATTGCTGACCAAGGCTCCTTCCCCAGGGACTCCTTCCAGCACATCCTGGAGGCCACTGGCATGGGAGGGGGATGCTGAGGGCACGACAAGGGGCTGACAGTGCCCAGCCTTGCTGGGGCTGTGCCAGGAGGCCCCAGGGCCTCAGGACAAGGGGTCTCCTCAGTGTCCTTGGTGGCACAGAGGCTGCTGTGGCCCAGGGCACCAAGCCTTGGCTTCTCTTTGTCCCCACCTGTCATCACTGCCTGCAGTTCTCTGCTCTGCCTGGGGCCTGGGGACACTTTCTGTGTCGTGTCCCTCAGTGGGACCCATTAAAACTTCCAGAAACTTTGGAGTTGGCTTCTGCCTTGGAGTTCTGGAGAGGTTTCTTCATCTCCCTCTCAGGGACTGATGTTCAGGGCCTCAGCACAAAGCCCCGAGAGGGTCATTAAAGTCCTTGTGCTGTGTCTGTGTTGATGAGCTCGGCTGAGCTCCTGCATACAGACAGATCCTGGCAACCAAGAAGAGCTTAAAAACACATTTCTCTGGATGAGCAGCTTTTCTGCCAGCCCAGCAGGGCTGGGGCACTGCCTGCAGCCACCCCGGGCACAGCAAAGAGGCACAGAGAGCTTCAATCACTCAGGACGGGGAAGGTGCTGAGAAGGGACTGGGGGAGAATCACTGCCAGCCCTTGGCACAGGAACCTCTGGCTGCAGGACAATGCAGCTGCAGCTCCTGCAGTGATCTCCTCAAGCTGCAACATCCCAATGCCTACAGACTGTGTGAGTACATTCTCTGATGATCTCTTGTGTAGAGCAGCCAGGGGTGCCCAGGGCTGTGGTGCAGAGCAGGGTCCTGCAGCCCAGGGAGCTGTGCTGGCCCAGGGACTCTGCTGCCTGCCAGGGACAGCTCTCAGCCGGCCCGGGGAGCTGCTGCCAGCGTTGGGGAGAAGCTGTGGGGGGAAGGAGCCACCCTGAGCAGGGCAGCTGCTGCTGCTGCTGCTGCTGAGAGGGGCTGTGTGGGGCAGGGCTGCTCCCAGCTCCACACCAGCCTGGGCCCAGCTGCGGAGGACACTTGCCAAAAGAAGGTAAGCCTGGCATTGCTGTAAAGATCAGGAGCTTTCGTGAGAGTGTTTTCAATTTTCTGCTTGGAGAAGGATGGGAAATTTGGGGTGATGACAAAAAGATTTTTGCCTTTTTTAACATTTTTCATGTACTAGTTGCTCTGTAAACTACTTTTATATAGGTATAAAATTATCATAATGAATGAGTTCTATTAAACTACTTTTACATACCTATATAACTGTAATCCTTAATTAAATTTAGTATCTTTCCTACACTTTCTCTTAGATTTTAGAACCATAAGCTTCTAAATACATTTCTGAAATACTATATAGTCCTATTATCAGGAAGAGGACCTACAAAAAGAACATCCTGTTCTTTACCTAGAATGTGAGCAGTCATAAAAAAAAGTGCCACAAAGAAGCCCTTGGATCTCTTCCAAGGGGTTGACCAAGGGGTGTGTAACTGAGCAACTGAAACTCGTATTTGTTCTTTCTGTTTAAAATCCTTATTAATCAAACTTAATAAATTGTTCATATCAGGTGCTGGGTATGCCTCATCCCCACTGGGACACTTGAAAGCTTCAGATAAAGTCTGGTTTTTAATTTACTGTTCTAACGCTGTATCAAGGGTTTTTTTTCTCTTTTGATTATAGGCAACAGAAGGATGAGAGAAGCAGAAGAGGAACTGTAATCACAGAATCACAGAATATTCAGAGTCGAAAGTGACACCCAGGATCATCAAAGTAATGTTTCAAAATTTACAGAGACTCTCTGCTGCCTGTTATTGCCCTGCCCTACCAGGCACAGCACCACCACATCTGCTCTTGTTCCTGCACTGCCCTGATCCTGTCCCTGTCATCTGGTGCTCTCAGGGAGGCTCTGGCCTTTGCAGCAGCTGAGTCAGGCACTGCCCTTGGCATTCCTGCCAGGCAGCTGTGGCCATGGCAATGGGGTGTCCAAGCTTCCCTGGGCCCTGTGGGGCTGTGGGCAAAGCAGTCCATGGGAAAGGGGAATGAGCTGAGCCCCCTCCCTGAGATCCCATCATGGGCACACCCAGGGATCTCCTTGCTGTGTCCTTGCCAGCTCTGAGCTGCCCTCCTGGCTGCAAATCTGTGCCAGAGCCCCTGGGAGTTCCCTGAATGTGCCACGGGGAAGTGCAGAGATGCCAGAGCTGAGGAAATGCTGCTGGGTTTGGCAAGGGAGCCGGGAGTGTCCTTGGCAGAAGGGGGTGCTGAGACCTTGCCCAGAGCCCTTTGGAGAGGGTGAGACATTGAGGGATCCCTGTGCTCTGGGCAGGGTCTGGTTTATCCCAGGGTGACAGGGGAGTGTGATTGTGCTCTGATTGCAGCCAAAGCTGCAAACCCAGGGCAGCTGGGAACAAGCCCATCCAGCCCCTCACCTTCCCTGAGCCACAGGGAATCCTTTGCCTCTCACATCTCTCAGTGGCAAACTCTGAGTGCAGCAGGAATGCTGGGGATTTTGGACCTACAAGAAACAGGAATGATTTGTGGGCCAGAAAATAATGGCTAAAATTCCTTCACTCCCTCCATGTCATTTAGAAGTGGGAGTGCAGATGGCAACAAGCCTGTCTGCATTAGGAGTGATTCCAGTGACAAATCCTGAATATCCAGCCTTGTCCCTCTGCCCCATGGCCACAAACCCAGGGCAGCAGGGCAGGGATGGGTACTCAAGGGCCCCCACGCACAGGCCTGGCTGCTCCTGGCACATTCAGACAGCACAACTGGAGTTCAGGCAGGGATCTGGGGGAAGGTTTTCCCAGAGCAGGAACAAGGGTGGGTGAGTCACAGCGGGACAGTCTGCAGGGAATGGCCCAGGTTTGGCTGAAAGCAGCCTCTGCTGACTTGTCCCTGTTCTTTATCCATGAACAGGTGCCCATGGCCAAAGTAAAAAATGTCCAACAGCAGCTCCATCAGCCACTTCCTCCTGCTGGCATTGGCAGACACGCGGCAGCTGCAGCTCCTGCACTTCTGCCTCTTCCTGGGCATCTCCCTGGCTGCCCTCCTGGGCAACGGCCTCATCATCAGCGCCGTAGCCTGTGGCCACCTCCTGCACAGCCCCATGTTCTTCTTCCTGCTCAACCTGGCCCTCACCGACCTGGGCTGCATCTGCACCACTGTCCCCAAAGCCATGCACAACTCCCTCTGGGACACCACACACATCTCCTACACAGGATGTGCTACTCAAGTTTTTTTTTTTGCCTTTTTTATCTCAGCAGAGGTTTCCCTCCTGACCATCATGTGCTACGACCGCTATGTGTCCATCTGCAAACCCCTGCACTACGGGACCCTCCTGGGCAGCAGAGCTTGTGCCCACATGGCAGCAGCTGCCTGGGCCAGTGCCTTTCTCAATGCTCTCATGCACACAGCCAATACATTTTCCCTGCCCCTGTGCCACGGCAATGCACTGGGCCAGTTCTTCTGTGAGGTGCCCCAAATCCTAAAGCTCTCCTGTTCATACTCATATCTCAGGGAAGTTGGGCTCATTGTATTTTCCATCTGTTTAATATTTGGTTGTTTTGTGTTCATTGTTTTCTCCTATGTGCAGATCTTCAGGGCTGTGCTGAGGATCCCCTCTGAACAGGGACGGCACAAAGCCTTTTACACCTGCCTCCCTCACCTGGCCGTGGTTTCTCTGTTTGTCTGCATTATAATGTTTGCCTACCTCAAGCTGCCCTCCATGTCCTCCCCATCCCTGGATCTGACCCTGTCAGTTCTGTACTCGGTGGTGCCTCCATCCCTGAACCCCCTCATCTACAGCCTGAGGAACCAGGAGCTCAAGGCTGCAGTGTGGAGACTGACAACTGGATGCTTTCAGGAACATTAAACTGCTGGTCAATTTCTGAATATCACTTGTAATAAAAGTAATTTTTGATACTTCTTGTTGGTTTTGTTGTGGGTTTTTTTTCCTCTGTTTTATCTTGTCCACAAAGAAATGTCATAGTTTGAGCCATTTCTCATTTTTTATCTCTCCACCTTCCCTGCAGCCACAGACTGTTCCAACGTGGGGCTGCGCTCTTGGTTTCTTTAAAGGAACTGAAGGATCTCCCAGCCAGGTTTTCTGCAGAGATGCCCCTTTGGTTCCCTTCTCTGCAGCTGCAGCAGCAATGTCTGTGTGCAGAGCTGGGGGCAGATCAGTGCTGGCACAGCAGCTGTGCCCAGCAGCAGCAGCAGCAGCCCTTGGTGTTGCCAGTGCTGCTGCCGTGGCCCTGCCCCGCTGCCCTGCTGGCCCTGGTGTTGCTGTAGGGCCTGAGTGCTCTCGGGGCCGGGCACAGTGCTGGGGGTGGCAGTGCCAGGGCTGCAGCAGGGACAGGCCATGGGCACTGCTGGGGCAGCGCTGACGCCTCAGGCCAGGGCCTGGGGGCTGCAGGCTCCTTGCCCAGGCTCTCTCCAGAACACTTTGCCCAGGCCAATGCTGAGCACAGAAAAGGCCCGGGAGCAGCCCCAGGCTGGCCGTGGGCAGGCTGGGGGCAAACAGCATGGCTGGGGCTCTGCAAGGTGCCTGGGGGCAACTGGGATCCTACTGGGATCACAATGGTAGAGGCGGGGCCCATGCTTGAGGAGACTGGGATCATACTGGATCATACTGGCAGCAACTGGGACTGAACTGAGAGTGACTGGGAGTGGCTGTGAGCAACTGGAATCAGGCTGCAAGCAGCTGAGGAAAACTGGCAGTCTCTGGGAACATGCTGGGAGCAACTGGGATACACTGAGAGAGACTGAAACCACAGTGGGGGTAAATGGGAGCAGCTGTGCCATGCTGGTGTCATACTGGGATCCTACTGGAACCAGACTGGGAATTACTGGAAAGGTGCTGGCTGGGACTGGAACCATGCTGGAGGTGACTGGGAGCAACTGGGCTCAAACTGGGAGTGACAGGCAGTCACTCAGGGCATAACTGGTATAATACTGGGAGTATCTGGAAGTGACTGGGGTCATACTGGGGGTGACTGGAACCAAACTGGGGGTGACTGGGTCCTACTGCTTCATGCTGGGAGCCACTGGGATTACAAAGGGTGTGAACAGATCCTGACTGGGGGTTACTTGGAGCTGCTGTTGGGAGGAAAATCTGGACACATTGGGAGCAACTGGGATCAACTGGAAGGCACTGGAACCACGCTGAGGGGACTGAGACCACAACTGGGGCAACTGGGATCATTCTGGGATTATACTGGGACCACACTTTGGGTAACTGCCAGAAACTGGGATCAAACTGGAGGCAACTGGGATTAACTGGGAAAGATTGGGATCATTCTGAGGTCACCAGAACCTTACTGAGGAAACTGTGATACACTGGAAGTACCTGTAACTATACTGGGGACAATGGAACCACACTGGGAGGAACTGGGAACAACTGGAACTATTCTGGCAGCCACTGGGATAACACTGAGGGTGACTGGACTCCCCCTGGGATTGACTGGGAGTGGCTGTGTGCAACTGGAATCACACTGAAAGCAATTGGGAGGAACTGGGAATGACTGGGAGCATGCTGGGAGTGACTGGGCTATACTGGGGGAGACTGGGAGTGATGAGGATCATACTGGAGGGTGCTGGGTTCATGCTGGAATTGACAGAGAGCAACTGGGATCACACTGGGGGCCACTTAATCGTACTGGGAGTTACTGGGATTAGACTGTAAGTGACTGAGATCATACTGGGAGTGACTGGAATCATTCTGGGATTACAGTGGGTTTCAATGCACCCTGAGTGGGGTTACTGGGAGCTACCAAACCCATGCTGAGAGCCTACTGAGGATGCCCTGGGAGGAACTGGGAATGACAGGATGCATGCTGGTGACAACTGGGATGTACTGGCAGTGACTGGGATAAAACTGGGGGCCACTGAACCATGCTGGGGTAACTGGGAGTGCCTGGCAATGACTACGAGAATGTTCAGGGCAACTGGGATATACTGGGAGGGCCTGAGACCATGCAGGTGGTGACTGGGACCACACTGGGAGCCACTGGGAATTTGCTTGGGGGAACTGGGAGCCTTCTGGGGGCAACTGGGCACAAGTGTGAGTGACTGGGGCCGTGCTGGGAGAGACTGGCATCATACTGGACTCATTCTGGGATCGTACTTGGAGTTACTGAGGCTGTGCTAGGGGCAACTTAGAACACACTGGACAAAAGTAGGAGAAACTGGGAGCAACTGGGATCAACTGGGACCATGCTAGGGGCAAACTGCATCATAATGGGGAATGACTGGCAGTGACTGGGCTCATATCGGGAATGGTAAATAAATAAATAAATCCTGGTTTATGGTTGTTATGCTGTGTGAATGTGTCCTGACTGTGAGACCTGATCCATATAAATTTCTTCTAACCCTCAGCTAAAATCTTAACTCTTTAAAATCATGATTCAGATCCCCGTGAATGTTGGGGTGCACCCTGAATGTCGGGGTGCCCCCGCACAGCCCTCCTGCCACTGAGGGTTGTCTGCGTCCACGTTGACCAGGAGGATGCGAAGGTGGCCATCATCTTCTCCCGGCCTGTCAGGGTGAGTGGGGACACCTGAGAACCCCCAAAATCACCTGGGTACCCCAAAAAAACTACCTGGATACTCCCAAAATCTTCTGGATCCCCCCCAAATCACCTGGGAACCCCAAAATCATCTGGGTACCCCCAAAAATCACCTAGGTACACCTGGGTACTTTCCCAGATCACCTTGGTACCCCTCAAAAATCACCTGGAAACCACTCAGAAGTCACCTGGAGAAACCTGGGGATCTCAAAAATCACCTGGGTACCCCATAAATTGCCTCGGTACCCTCAAAAATCACCTGAGAACCTCAAAAATCACCTGGATACCCCCCAAAATCACCTGGATCGCCCCAAAAAGTGTCTGCGTACCCCTCAAATCATCTGGATCCCCCCCCAAATATGCCTGCGTACCCCATAAACCACCTGGTACACCCAAGAATCACCTGGATACTTCCAAAATCACCTGGGTACTCCTGGGTACCCCAAAAATTATCTGGGTATTCTCAAAAATCACCTGAGTACTCCCAAAAAATCACCTGGATACACCTGAGTACCCAGCAAAATCTCCTGGATCACCCTCCCAGATCATCTGGGTAGCCCCCCAAATCACCTGGATACACCTGGGTACCCCCAAAAATTCTTGGGCCCCTGCCCAAACCGGTGGTTGTGAATCCCCACTGCTTTGGCTGGGTAGACGCCGTGTCCCATTTATCCCATTGACTTGAATGGGTAAACCTGGTGTCCTGTTTACCCCCATTTCCATACAGTAACCCTTCCCAGTGCTCCCAGTAATGCCATGGAGCTCCCAGTAACCCCAGAGCTCCCCCTTTTGACGAGTTCCAAGGTAATTTTTTAGGGGTACTCAGGTGATTTGGGGGAGTACCCAGGTGTATCCAGGTGATTTTGGGAGTACCCAGGTGATTTTTTGGGGTTCCCAGGGTTATCCAGGTGGTTTTTGAGAATACCAGGGTAATTTTGGGGGGGATCCAGGTGATTTTTTGCCATTCCCAGGGATCCCCACTAACCCTGATGGGCTGGAAGGAGATCACAGCCACTGTCATGTCCTCCCAGTCAACGTGGACACAGATGACTCTCAGCGGCAAGGGGACTGTGGGGGGACACCCCTACATTAAGGGGCACCCAAAACTCCAGGGGAGGGCCCCAGGGATGGGAGGGAGCCCCGAGTTAGCTCAGGAGAGGATGCTGTGCAGGTACACCCAGGTGCTTTGGTCCGTGGGGTCAGTGAAGACGGCGTTCTGCAGCAGCTCCAGCTCTGGGGAGGGGCAAAGGGGGCACCCCAAAATCTCAGGGGGGCAACCAGGGGACACCCTGAGATCTTAATGGGGGCACCCAGGTGTACCCATTGAAACCAATGAAGATTTTTAGGGACACCAGGCCGCCTACCCATTGAAATCAATGGGGATTTTTAGAGTCAACAGGTTCAAACTCTTGATCCAATGAGGATTTAGGGACAACAAATCTATCCATTGAAACCAATGATGTTTAGGAACAACAGGTCTAGCCATTGAAACCAATGTGGATTTAGGGACATGGGGTCTACCCATTAAAATCAATAGGAATTTTTTAAAACTATTAAGGATAATGGGGATTTAGGGAAACCAGGTCTTCCCATTCAAGGCAATGCAGATCTAGGGACACCAGATTTACCGTCTTAATGTCAAAGGAAATTTTGGGAGACTAGGTCTACCCGCTAATGTGGGGATTAAGAAAATTGGGTCCAGTCATTCATGGGAATTTAGGGACATCAGGTCTAACCATTAAAATAATGGGATGTTTTGGTACACCAGGTCTACCCGTTAAGGAAAATGGGGATTTATGGATACCTGGTCTACCTATTGAAACCAATGGGGATTTAGGGACACCAGGTCTAGCCATTAAAATCAATAGGGATTATAGGAACATCAGGTCTACCCAATAAGGACAATAGCGATTTGGGGTCCTCAGGTCTACCCACTGAAACCAATGGGCTCAGTGGGACACCGGGTCTACCCCTTAATGTGGGGAGTTTAGGAAATCAGGCGCAGCCATTGATGTGAATGGGAATTTTGGGCCATCACATCTACCTCCATTGAAGTCAATTGGGGGATTTAGGACACCAGGTTTACCCACTGAAATGAATGGGGATTTCAGGAAAACAGATCTAACCATGAATGGAAATGGCGATCTTGGGACACCAGGTCTATCCATTAAGGACTGTGAGGACATCAGGTCTACCACTGAAGTCAATGGGGATTTAGGGAAAACCAGGTCTACCCATTTAAGTCAATGGGAATTTTTGAGACACCATCCAACCCAACAGAGCTCAACTTCAAGCAAGGGGCTACAGAATTTTGGGGATAGGATCCCATAAAAATTCTGGGAATTTTTCCGGGGGACTCTCTCACCTTCCTTCAGCTTTTTGGGGGGCAGCATCCCGGCCTCACCCTTCCTGCAGTTCCTGGTGAGCACCAGGAGCTGCAGCCGGTGGTGCCAGGCTGAGAAGTTGGAGAAGTCACGGCTCAGCAGGGCCCTGGCAAAGGCCAGCTTGGCATAAGGGTCCTATCTGGGCATGGACTGGGAGGACACCAGTACAAACCAGTAAGCACTGGGAGCTGCCCCCGAGCCCCTGCAGCCTGAGGTTGCAGCTCCTAGTATAAACCAGTAAGGGTTAATGCACCCAAACTCATTCTCAGTATGGGATTTAAAGGCACCAAGTGTGACCTATTGAAGTCAATGGGGATTTAGGGACATCAGGTCTACCCATGAAAGGCAGGTCTAAGGGCTCCCAGTATGGTCTTGGGGCTTCCACTTTTGCCAGGTTTATACTGGGAGAGCACCAGTATAAACCAGTAAGCACTGGGAGCCACCCCTGATCCCCTGAGCCCTGTGGGGGCAGCTCCCAGTATCAACCAGTAAGGCCGGTACATCCTGAAGTCTTTCCCAGTGGGTCCCAAGCCCCATCCCGGTATGAACCAGTACATCCCAATAAAACCTAGAACATCCAAATATTACCCAGTATATACCAATGCCCCCTGGCATGCCATCCCTGTACAAATGAGTATAAACCACTGCAAACCAGTGTAACCCTGTATAACCCAGTGACTCCCAGCACCCCATCCCAGTACAAACCAGTATAACCCAGTAGAAACCAGTATAACCCAGTAACTCCCAGGAACCCATCCCAATACAAGTTAGTATATCCCAGAATAACCCACTATAAACCAATGCCCCCAACATCCCATCCCAGTATAAACCAGTATAACCTACAGTCAGCTACCAGGTCCTCCCCGCCAGCAGAGGGTGCTCACTCAAATGCTGCTCCCTCTCCCAGTATATCCCAGTATAACCCAGTAACCCCCAGCACCCCATCCCAGTACAAACCAGTAAAACCCAGTGTAACCCAGTAACCCCTCCTGTGTTAAATCACATGAAGGATGCTGCCCAAAGGGCATTTCAGATCATGCCCACTAAAGATCCTAGGCAGAGTTCTATCTCAATTCAACAATCCCCTTCTGAGCCTTTCCTAGATTTTATAGATAGACTTCATGCAGTGGTGGAAAACCAGAGAGAGGAGCAGGAGTTGCAACAGAAGATGATCCTGGAAGTGGCACAAAGCCACTTGGTGCCTGGAAGTGGCACAAAGTGATGCCAGTGATGTCTGCCAGAGGATCATCTCCGGGCTTCTGGTTGCTCCACCTCCAACCCTGGACCTCCTCACTGAGACCTGCACCAAGTGAGCCATAAGGGACCCAGATGAACAGCGGAAAGGGTCTGGGCTCAGAGGCCGGATTGCAGCGCCAGCCACCATTCCAGCTGGACCACCAGAGGCTGGGAGGGTCAAATGTTTCCAGTGTGGGTGGGAGGGACACGTGATGTGCTTTTGTCCCTTTGAGAATAAAACATCACACACACTGGTGGGAGCAGTGGGGGAGGGGGAGAAAGGGAACATTCCAGGTCCAAAAAACTAGGGGAGGAGTGTGAGCTTTTCCCATGTGATGAGAAAAATGGGACAGGTCACTGGGTTGTTGGGGTTGTGGGGCAACCCAATTCTGGGAAGGTATGGGACCCTAAGGAACCCTCAGGGTTGGTAACAACCAAGAGGATACGGAAGCCATTTAGGCTTGAGTTAACAACAGGTTTGCCTTTCAACACACCGGACTGGCAAGTGGTCACCGTTGACCCTGGACACGTGACCAACCTACAGCAGACTGATAGTAAGTGCCTTGTTATCAGGGATTCTAAGCACACTCCCTCTGAGATCAAGATTAGTCCAGCACTTTTGCCATCAGATCCAGAGCAACGAGCTCTCTTGGCACGTTGTGTCCATCCTCCCCTCTTCCTACCAAAGGGCCGAGTCATTGCCCAGGCCATACCACTGCCCAAACTGCCCTATGATTGCAAAAAGAAAAACAGGACACTACTCCATGATCAATATGATCGAAGTAAGCCATTTTAATAGATTTTCCAGCTTCTTTTATACAATTCTTAGCTTTAATCATGCATTACTTGCTACTTTACAATTGGGTAGCCCTAAAAGCACACGTTAGCCTTTTAGTCTCTATTGGCTAATTCTTCTTACATACACAGCAGAATTATGCATATAGTTTTTCCGGCTTTCTTCCTATTCCCACATTTCTGCAGTTGTTTACCGTGCTTTGTTCTAATGATACGTGCCTCTCCACATCTTCTTATCCCTGGTGCATGACTGCTTTCTCCTTGAAATGGTCACGGGCCCATTCTTTCACATAGGCTGGATTGCTCACATGCCCCCATTTCTGGAGGACTTCATCCTCTACAAGCTGCCATTCCTGGGGACACAGAGCCCAGTCTCTGCCCCACAGAGCCCCCCAGGCTCCAGCCCCCATCTGCTGCTCTTGTCCCGTCTTCTCAGCTGTGTGATCATGTGCCGGGCTCTGCTGCAGATCCAGGGATGCGGGCAGCACCTGGAGCAGTGCAGGGATGTGGAAGCAGGAGAAGCCTGAGTGTTCCTGGAAGTTGTTGACTTCTCCGTGGGACAGCTCCTGCTCTGCGCACTCATGCCTCTGGGAGCCTCGTGGGCAGCTGTTCCTTTCTCCCTGGGGCACCTCTGCCTTGTGCTCCCCTTCCTCTGTGCCCATGGGGCTGGGGGAGCCGGGCCCAAGCAGGGAACAAGGATCCTGGGGATCCTCATCCTCCTCCAACACGGGGCTCAAGCGTTTGTTCCCAGGGCCAAAGATGATGTGCTCTGCCAACGGGGACAGCTTTTGCATTATGTACTCTGGCTACTCCAGGAACTCTCAGACTGGCAGGAGAACGTGGAGCAGGAGCTGTCCCCGGGAAACCTCAACAGCTGGGAAGAGGTCTCTGACTGGGAAGAACACATTGGCCAAGCCCCTTCCCAAGAGGAAACGTCCTTTGGCCACCACGTGTCCCAAGGGAACAGTCACGCATCCTGTGTGCTCTCCAGCTGGGAAGATGACAACAACCCAGCGCCGTTGCAGAACCCCTGGGGAGTCAGGTACAACTCCAGCAGCTGGATGAAGTCCTTGGCCCCACAGGAGGATGAGTGGGACGAGCTGAGTGTCCTGGAGCTGCCGCCAGAAGAAGACAAGGAGCAGAAATGGAGACTTCTTGCAGCGGATGGGCTCCCCGTGCCCGTCCCTCGGGAAGCCTGGGTTGAGGAGCAGGCCCCGGAGCTGTGCAGCCCAGGCCTGCTCTGTGCCTGGCCTGCCCCCCTGCCAGGACAAACCCTGGTGGAGGAGCTCTCTTCTCCCACCCAGGCCTTCCATGGGCAGCCGTGTGCCCCCAGCAAACGTCCCTCTGGCTTCAGGCGGGTGCTGCGGGCGCTGCGGGGGCTGTTCCGGTGTTCCTGCCTGGTGCTGCAGCCCGAGGAGTAGCACGGGCACGGCACCAACAGCAGCCATTGCTGCACAGCCGCCCTGCCTGTCCGGCTGCGGCACCCACGGGAGCCTGAACGACGGCATCAGGGAACCAACAGGAACGGGAACAGGAACATGGGAATGACGGAGATGGCAGAGATGTCATGAAGACAACGACAAAGATGACAGACATGAAGACAACAACAACAAAGACAAAGATGAAGACAATGAAGATGAAGATGGCAAAGACAACGGCGAAGATAGAGATTAAAAAGGTGAAGACAATGACAAGGACGCTGAGGATTTAGATTTATTTATAGTTCCATAGAAGAAGAAGGGTAGTGATAGGAATAGGATTTTAGCAATAAATAGAAGAAGAAGAGGACTAGGAATAAGAATTCAAAAACCCATAGAAGAAGAGGAATAAGAATTTTAAAAAGCTATAGAAGAAGAATAGGAATAGGAGCAATAATTTTAGAATCCCTAGGAGAAGAAGAGTAATATTAGGTATAACGTCAATATATGTAGAAGAGACAAAGAAGTAGAATAGTGAGAATAAGGAACATAAGAAGAAGAATTTAGAATTCCATAAATGAAGATAAACTCTTATTTAAAAGCTTTTCAGCCTTAGGGCAAACTTAGCCAGCGATATGCTGTGAATTCAGCTCAGCAGTGTAATAGCTCTTAGCAGTGTAAGATCAGCTCTTAGCAGTGAATATCAGCTCTTAGCTTGCTAAGTGCCCAGGCAGACAAAGGGAGAGAGAGGAGAAGGCGGTGTGCGGTTCCGTGAAGATGTTTTTATTTCAGCATCCTCTTCGAAGGGTCGCAGTGACAGCTCTTCTGACTTAACAGGGCAATATTCGGAGTTTATATAGGTTTGAGGGGTTTTGAAAAGTGAACCAATGTGAGAGTTGAGGTACAATTTGGCCTATAGTCTTACAGAGAGATAAGAGGGGTCTAAAGGCGCCAAGGGGCTTCTTTTTTGGCCACTCATCGTGACTTTGCATTTTCCTATCTCAGGCCACAGACCGCCAGGGAGGCCTCTCAGCCTCTGAGGCTGCAACAAACTCTAATAAGTAAGTCACAGTAGCAAATATTTTGTCTTTTCCAATAAAATTTGCAATGCACAAGAGCAGAGTCTCTTGGTTTCCTTTCTCCTCTCTGTGAGCCATTGATTCATTTTCCACTTCAGGGTGCTCTGTGCCTGGCCCCCATGCAAGGCCAAGCCCTCGTGGGATGTCTCTCTTTTCCCACCTCTATTTTTTTTCAAGCATGAATCAATAGAGGTAATGTAGTAGAGAAGAACACATGATCTGCAGAAAAGATCTTTGGATGGTCATGAGGGCACTATTAGAAGTCAGCTCCCTCCACTAAATAGCATCAACTATACCTAAATCTTAACTGACAAATGTTTTTCTAAATGTTTTGTTTTTATTTTAAACTCTAGTTAGGAATGCTGTAATATTTTTTTCACGGGCTTGCCTGGTGTTTAATCTCTGTTAATATTAAGGCAGAAGCTGAAGCTCACTGGTACTTGTTTCATTGTGGTGAGTAGGTATTTGTATTGATCTTTACAAAAAACAGTCTGAGCACTTTGAGATTGCATTCCTTCAGTCTGTTCTTTTTCTTGAAAAGAACCACTGTATTTTCTCAACCTTCCATCACAGAAAAACATGGTAGTTGATCACAGCAGTCCTGGTGATCTTGAAAATAGTAATCAGTAAATTTATCGTATCTCTCTGAAAGATCTCACACACCTTTCTGGCCTTTACTGACCCAGGAAGTTTCTGTGCTGTTGAAAATATTCCAGCTTCATGCATAACACTGATAATTTATAGTCACACCACATTAAAACACACATACCTACAAATGTTTATGTCATAAGCAAAGAGAACAAGGTTCTTCAATGTATGTCATATTTGGGATATTCTGTAACGGATTCACAAAGTTAAGTTGCCTGATCCATTTTTTCCCCCTCCTTATTACAAACATCAGATTTTGAAGGAGAAATTGCAATGCCTTAAAATCTAGGAACTTCCAAAACTTAGGGAATACCTTCATATTCTGAGGTTATTCCAAGGAACTCACAAATATAAGGGCCTAAACTCACAACAGTTTTATAGTTTTATTATTGTATTTCTCAGTTATCTCTAATTTGTGATGTGAAGAAAATTTCCCCGATTTTAGAGGAAGTGGATGTTCTTGCTGCTTTGAGACCTCACTTTTGCAGCTGAACTTTGAAACAACAAGCAGCAACTGATATGAAGAGACAATATCTCCAATCATTGCCTTCAGGATTTTGTTGCAGGTAAAGGAAAGGTTCCCTAAGTTTCTAAGGAAGTTAGAGAAAGCAATCGGATTTGAAAAATTACCTGTATGAGATGATCACAGTTACACTCTGAAAGACACAGCAGTCTTAAAATGCCCTTCTGCCATTCAAGCCTCTCAGTGCTTCTGCTGACTGAGGGTGATAGATCCATACTTATTTGCATTTACATAAGAAAATAGATGTTGGCTTCCAGTAGCTTAATTACTATCTACTAATTACTAATTAATTACTAAAACCTTTATGGTTTTTTATGTCTCATAATTACAGGAAAAGGCAAATATTTGCATATGACATAGAACATTAAATAAGAATATAATTAGATTTATTCAGGCTGATCATATTAGCTAGAATGTTTTCTTATACACAAGGAAAAACTGAACTTCAGAAAACCTTCTAGGTCAGGTTAAATAGTTACATCATCTCAGCATAGAGACTATCTTGCTTTGTCTGCTCATTCATTTATAAGTACCAGCAAAAGGCAAACTGATCTTGCTTTTCATAGGTAGAAATTTAATATCAATATGCTGGAATTAAAGCAAACATCTTTCTGCCTAATCTTAGGCTATTCTTTGGCAGAGATGGAGAAATATAGAAAGAAATCTGAAATCTAACAAACACCTGTGAATGAAAGGAAATTAAGTCTGCTTTCATATGACTGCACAACAGAAATCATGGAAATCACACCATGAGAAAGAGACGCACAGAATTATGCATTACTATAGGAAATACACTGTGTGTTCTAGACAAAGACTTTCAATTGTATATGCTCTATAATGAGAAACATTAGGAGAGAGGAAAAATTGTAGCTTCCCGTGTATTATTATTGTCCTTTCCACTCACTCACTGGTGAAAATGTGGCTGATACTGTAAAGTAACTTTACAGGAGTGTAAAGATTAAGGATATGAGCTGAGTCCGTAAGTAAATGGGGCTGAGGCCTCCATTTCTACTCAACAGAGGACCCCAGAGAAAAATCCTATGTCTCAGTTCTCTCTGATGCTCACAGGCTTCTGTCCAGCATCAGGATTTAAGGCTTTGAGCTCATCCCTAACTCAAACTCTGCCAGTGATAGTTTGTGAGCTCAGTACATGCCCAGATTCCTGATATTAAAAACATGCCCTTGATTTCTTCTAAACTATTTATATACTCTCTGAGCAGGCAGAAAAGTTTATCCTAGCAAGGTGGACCCCTTGGCACGCATGTGCTCCATGGGGCAGGAGTTCCTGAAGCAAAGGATCCATTTTAGTGCAGTTTTGTAGAAAGGAACGAACAAATCTTAAACAGTTTCCTTCCGCTGCCATAAGGTGGGAGGAAATCTGCCCTAACAGGAACCTCCTGCCAATAATGTTTATACCTTTTTCTTTTTCTTCACATTAAAGCCTTATCTAAGGGCTTCACCTGAGATGGGAACCCCTGCGTAGAACTGCACAAATAGAACAGATGAACAAATCTCTCCTGCTGATAGAGACGGCAGCACAGGAACACGACTGCTGCATGTAATGAAATACACATTGGCCTGGAGTCAGGATAATCTCAGGTTTAGCTGTCACCTTCTATACACCCTGAAAATTCACTCTTGCAAAGGAAAAATCGCTTCCCCAGATCCCTCTGACTGATTTTATAAAAATAGCAGTACCATGACATTAAGTTTACGAAGAGGAAATTGGAACACAGAAAGATTTGTTAATTTGCCTATAAAATGAGTGCATGGCACAGTAGCATAATTTTTGGAGATATTTTACAATAGCAAATAAAATAACACTAAGTGCATTTTCTGGCCCCATGGTAGGGAGCACAGAAAAGTTTAATGGTGGCTGAACTCTCTTCTCCCAGAGAACAGGGCCCAAAACGGAGCACCAGGATTTGAGGTGCAACCTCACCAGTGCCCAGCACAGGGAGACAATCCCTGCCCTGGTCCTGTGGCCACACTATTGCTGAGACAGGCTGTGATGGTTCTGGTTTCTTTTTCTCTGCTGAGGTCAGGATTAAGACATGGGAAACGTAGGTTTTTGAGTTCAGACTTGGATGTTTATTGTTTCTTATCTATTTACAGACTCACAAGGTGTGAGCTCTAACTAGCAAGTTAGAGAAATAAGGTAAAATGGAGAGCTTCTAAATCTTTCCAAGGTTATTTAAGCCATCATTACCCAGTAACAGGATGACATCTCTATAATTTATACTTCTGACCCAGTAAAGACCACCCAAGGCTTGCAATGTAGACCTTTTCCACCCAATTACAGAAACCCATGAAGAAGAAGGAAGAAGAAGGTGAAGAAGGACTTAGACAACGCCTTAAATCCCCCATATTGCTCCACAAGCACTACAACATACTAAAATCTTAATCTAAGTTTTTCACCCTGTGAGATCACACAATACTATTCAAACTACACACCCACAACCACTGTGCTGTCACTCAGTCTCAGAAGCCTGCTCCAAGGCCTCAAGTCAAATGCGGTGTTTGCTCGAGGCTCAGTACCTTACAGCTCAGAAAGCCTGCAATTCTCAGCCTCCAGGCTTCCAACAACAGGCATGGGAGCATTGGCCTTCTTGGCCATCTGAGCACAGCTCAGATCATGTTCAGCCACTGTCACCAGCACCCCCAGGTCCTTTTCTGTCATGAAGCTGCTCCACCCACTCAGCCCCTGGCCTGGAGTTCTGCAGGGGGTTGCTTTGACCAAAGTGCAGACTCAGCACTTGCCCTTGTTGAACCCCAGACCCTTGGCTTTGGTCCCTGCAGCCTGTCCAGATCCCCTGCAGAGCCTTCCTGCCCTCTGGCAGATCCACACTCCCATCCAGCCTGGTGTCATGTCCAGGCTGACTAAGGGTACCTTCCTCCCCTCATCCAGAGTCACAATGAAGAGATTGAGCAGAACTGGCCCCAAAACTTTTCCCCTGAGAACAGCAGCTGTGACACTCCACCAGCTGGATGTGGCTCCAGTCCCCAGTGCTCCCTGGGCCTGGCCATCCAGACAGTTTTTCACCCAGGAAAGTCTGCACCCATCCAAGCCATGCATCCAGTTTCTCCAAGAGAACATCGTTGGAAAGGCTTTGCTAAAGTCTAAGTAGACCAGATCCACAGCTTTTCCCTCACTTCACCATGTGAGGCACCCCGTCACAGAAGATCAGGGTGGCCAGCAGGACATGCCTTTCCCAAGCCCATGCAGGGTTTGTCCTGTACCTGCAGTGTGATGGCAGTCAGGGTGATCTGATCCATGACCTTCCCTGGGAACAGCCTTTAAGATTTCCCTCTTGAAGAATGCCCAGCCTTCCTGGACTCCTTTGCCCTCCAGGAATGCCTCAGCAGGGACTCTCCCTCCCAAGGGATTCTCCCAACCAATCTTCTAACCAGGCCAAAGGCTGCCCTCTGGAAGTCTGAGGCAGAAGTTCTGCTGGCAGCCCTCCTTATTCCTCCAGAAATCCCAAACTCCTATAATTTGTGATTGCTGTGCACCAAGAGGGCCTCTGACCATCATATCACCCACAAGTCCTTCTCTGGTTGAAAACAGCAAGTTCCACACCCTCCAGGAACCTCCCAGACTGTTTCCTCTCTGCTGAGCTGCATTTCCAGCTGATAGGTGGAGTTGTAGTTCCCCGTGGGAAAAACAAAATATTTAGGAGACATCCTAAGCATGTCCTCTCCATTTTTTATCTAGTATCATGTTGTACTGCCAGACTAGGAAAATTGAATTTGAATCATAATTCTCATTTAGTCAAATTTCTTGTCTGAGGAATGTAACAGATTTTGGAAGGGGTACTTGGACATTCAAACTCCACAGTATTGCCATGAAGTCTAAGCTGGCAAAATATGAAGCTAATGAATTGATTAATGCTGTTATCAGAGTGGGCTTACCCTTAGAAAATTCAACAGATCAGGGCACTAATTTTAGGTCTTCTCTGCTAAATGAGGTGTGCAAGCTGTTAAAAATTCCCCCATCACACAGAGTTTCGTATCAGCCAGAAACAGATGGGCTTGTAGAATAATCAAACACTTAAGCAGATGCTAAGAAAATTCATCAGCAGTGAACCAAAACATTGGGATAAATTGTTACCTTTTGTTTAGTTTGTCTATTGGGAGGTCTCTTAATCATCAGTTGGTTGTTCCCCATACCTTTCCAAAAATACTCGAGAGGCAGACGCTCTGAATTTGTGATGTTTGCAAATTATCCGACATTTGGCAGCCTCACATTTTCACCCAGATAACATCCTTCATAATTATACTGTTCACATATGTAAATCAAGGCCCCGAGTCTGCAGATAGATCGACATGACTGGAAGGATTTAACATGAACGTGAATGACAGCAGTAGTTCCAAACTGGCAATCCTTATGAAATATTGATGCTGTAGATGGATGCAGCTGAACAATTCTCAAAATAAAAGCAGTGACACTGAGACAAAGGTAATTAATAGTCTCATTTATGCTCCTCTCAATCAACAACAGATCCCCTGCAAAAATTTAGAGTAGTGTTGGGACAGGGAACACACAGATTTGCACTTATTTCTGTATCGTGTGTCCATTTCCCAGATCTGAAAAATTTTCAGCAGATCTGGGACAATTCATTCATGGGTAACAGACAACAAGACATTTTTATTTTCAAGGTTGCTGGTTTAGGGTTTGGCATATGGGCTTGAACTTGACCTCAGAGTGACACAGTCAGGCTGCCTCTGGTCCTGGAAACATAAAGTTTCATGACAATATTTTAGGTGGCTCAGGTTCTTTCTCATGCTTCTGGGTAGTGGAATGTCATTACACTGAGCTATAGTATCAAACAGAAAAGTAGTGCTACTGTATTTTGGATGGCTAACAAGACATGAAATACAGCTAAATCTTTCAATGCAGCTATTTAATTTTCAGTAATACACTATATTTTACTACTCAGGAAGCTACCTAGCCACTCTTAGAAAGTTCAGCTGATGATTAAAATGTCTGTAGAAATACCAATGATACAGTGTCAAGGAAAAACATGTATATATATATGTACACACACATATGGTCTTTCAGAGCCCCAGTTCTGTTGAAAATTATGGAAATGTAAAAAACTGTAAAATTTGGCTCTGTGAATTCTTCAGGAATGTATTAAATCAATGTCACGTATAGTTCAAATTATTCTTTGCCTACTAAAGGTTGTTGGCAAAGCTCGTAACAATGTTAGTCACCATTAAAATATCACAAGGAGATTTTGTGTCTATAAGAAGAAAATTTGTTCTATATTGCTCTAGGACAAACCTTTCAATTTTCACTCTCTACCAAAAAGAGAAATCCTGCCAACTTTTTTCTTTTATAAACATCACTTTTTTTTTTTCCTTAGAATTTACATCTAATTAAGTTTTGTTCCAAAATGTTGTAGAGAAATTAGAAGAATCAAGAAGTTCCTCTCAGGGTGGTTTTTTGTTTGTTTGGTTGGTTTTTTGTTTGTTTGTTCTTTTTGGTGGTAAAATGTTGCAAGAGACAGGGAAAATAAAGGAGGAAAATGGAGGAAAATAAAGATGAATAACTGCTCATTCATCAAATATTAATGAATGATTCGTGGATACTTCGGGTTATCATGAAATTGTAGTTTTAGACACACAGGTAAAAATAAATGGAAAATAAAAGCAAAGCAGATGTCAAGTAAGATGAGGTCATGAGGATAATAAATCTGAAGCCAAGTTTTGAAAGGAGATTTGGCACCTTTCAAGGCACATTGGTAATGAAAGAGTGAAAAAAAGAAAATAATTGAATTTTCAATACCTTTCAGAAAATGTAAAACCTATCATCTTTCAGATTCAACTATTTTCTCCCCGTCCTAATTCTTTATTTTGTGGAAGTATGCTGTATTGAGAATATCTATTTTCTCTCACTCCTTTTTTTGTATGTTTCCTTTATTGAGGTTTTCCTGTCCTCAGTATTTTCTGATGCTAAATATTTGAACTCAAGTTAAAAGATCACAGGACTTTTTTCTGTTTTCATTCTCTTCTTGCTTCATTAGATTATTTAGTCTAATCAGGTTAAATAGAATTTTCAGGGGCAGGGTTGATAGTCATTGGCACTGCTGGGGCAGCGCTGACGCCTCAGGCCAGGGCCTGGGGGCTGCAGGCTCCTTGCCCAGGCTCTCTCCAGAACACTTTGCCCAGGCCAATGCTGAGCACAGAAAAGCCCTGGGAGCAGCCCCAGGCTGGCCGTGGGCAGGCTGGGGGCAAACAGCATGGCTGGGGCTCTGCAAGGTGCCTGGGGGAGACAAGGGGAAGGAGCAGCAGAGCAGGGCCTGGTCCATCCCCACTGCGCTGGACACCCCAGGGCAGCGTCCCACAGCGTCCTCATGCACCTGCCAACAACATCCCCCCTCTGCAGCCCTGGCCTCTCCCCCAGCTCACACAGGTGCCGCATCCTTGCAGGCACAGACAGGCAGCACTGCCTCAGGAGCCCCTGTTTGCACTGCCCAGAGCAGGCGTCAGCACCCCCATGGTGTTGGTGTGGGGAGATGAACCTGAGGGAGCACAAATGCCATCAGCCCCTGGGGCCAGGAAGGGCTGGGGGACAGCAGGGAAACCACTCAGGTTTGTGGTGGCTTCTGAAGTCACACAGAAAGTTTGTTCCCATCAGCTGGGAGTTTCCTGTGCCACTGCAGACGTTGTTGCTGAGAGCCGGGGCTGCCTGGCAGCCACCCCAAATGCCCTGAGCATTTCCTTTGCTCCACCTTGGCTTTCTTTCCTTGTTTCTGCTACAAATTTCTTTCTCTTTCCTGCCCCTCTTCCCTCCCTTGCAAACAGCCCATCCCTGCTTGCCCTTTGCTCTCTGGCCCCACTCCCCATTTCAGTTCCTGACTTGGCACCATGGGAACGTCCCTTGGGGAGCAGGATCATCCTCCAAGTGCTTCAGGAATTGTCTGCAGGCTCCTGCAGTGCCTCGTGCTGCTCCCTTGCCCGAGGCACCACAGACCAGGGGGGCCCATCTGGGCTGGTGTGTCCGGCTGTGGGGCTCCCTGTTGTGGTCAAGGAGGAGGAGCTGCAGAGGCTCTGCAGGACTGACAGGATGGGCTTGGGGGCTGTGAGGAGAAGCTGAGGGACCTGGGCTGCTGGACCTTGTGAAGAGGAGGCCCAGGGCTCATCCTGAAACTGCTGCAAGGGTGGTTTCAGAGAATCCCAGAACCAGCAAGGTTGGAAAATACCTTGGACATCATCAAGTCCAACCTGTGCCCTGACACTGCCTTGTCTGCTCTGAGCCTCCTCTTCTCCAGGATAATCAACCCCAGCTCTCTCACCCTCTTCTCACAGGATTTGTGCTCCCGACCCCTCACCAGCCTTGTTGCCCTTCTCTGGACATGCTCCAGCCCCTCCATGTCCTTCCTAAATTTCGGGGCCCAGAACTGGACACAGCACTCTAGGTGCTGCCCAACCAGTGCTGAACACAGGGGAAGAATCACTGCCCTGCTCCTGCTGGCCACACTGTTCCTGATCCAGGCCAGGAGCCATTGGCATTCTTGGCCACCTGGGCACACTGCTGCCTCATGTCCAGCCTGCTGTCCATCAGTCCCTTCAGGTCCCTTTCTGCCTGGCTGCTGTCCAGTCACTCTGTCCCCAGCCGGGAGTGCTGCAGGGGTTGTTGTGGCCAAAGTGCAGGACCCAGGACTTGGCCTTGTTAAACCTCACATTGTTGGATTAGGGCCCTGGATCCAGCCTGTCCAGGGCCCTGTGCAGAGCCCTCCTGCCCTCCAGGAGATCAACACTCACACCCAGGTGGGTGTCAGCATGATTCCATGTGGCCCTAGAGTGTCATAATGATTTCCACAATTCCGTGACTCCGTAGTGTCACAATGGATCCTTGTTTTCATGAGGTCTCACAATGCAGCAATTGTTTCCTTGTTCCACAGTGTCACAATGGATTCTTGGTCCCATGGGGCATCATGGTGTCAAATTTTTTTTTTTCATTCCACAAGTCTCTGAAGTGTCACAATGGGCTCTTGGTTAGAAGAAGTCCAGCAGTGTCACTGTGGTCTCCATAGTGCCACAAGGCCCCAAAGAGTAACACTGATCCCTTGGGTCCAGGGGCCCCTGCAGTGTCACCATGGCCCCACTGTTACACTAGGTTGCACACTATCACAATGGACTCCTTGCTTCCAAGAGGCCAAAAAGTGTCACAACTGTCTTCTTGATTTCATGAGGCCCTGGGGAGTCACAGGGGCCCTGAGTTCCATGAGGCCCCAGAGTGCCACAACAGACTCCTTGTTTGCACGGTGTCACAATGAATTAAACAAGATCCTGCTGTGACACAAAGGATTCTTGGTTCCATGACTCCCCACAGTGTTACAGTGTCACTGTGGTGTCTAAGCACATGAGGCCCTGCAGTATCACAGTGGGCCCTTAGTCCCAGGGGGCACCTCAGTGTCTAAATTGTTCCCTTAGTTCCATGAGTCCCTGCAGTGTAACAATGGCCCCTCGGTTCAAAAAGGCCTACTGTGTCACAGTGGCCTCAGTGATTCCACGATGACCCAAATTTGCCAATGGACAATGTCACAATGGACACCTTGGTTCCATTTAGCCATGCAGTGTCACAATGGCCCTTGATTCCCAGGGGCCCTGCAGTGTCACAATCATCACAGAATCACAAAATCAACCTGGTTCGAAAAGACCTTTGAGATCATCAAGTTAAACCTGTGACCCAACACCACCTTGTCACCCAGACCATGGCACCGAGTGCCACATACAGACTTTCCTTCAACATTTCCAGGGACGGTGACTCACCCAGCTCCCTGGGCAGCTCATTCCAATGCAAAATCACCCTATCTGTGAGTAATATTTCCTAATGTCCAGCCTAAACATCCCGTGGTTACGCTTAAGGCTGTGTTGTCTTGTCCTTTCACTGTTCCCTGGGAAAAGAGCCCGATGCCCACCTGGCTGCACCCTCCTGTCAGGGAGTTGTAGAGAGTGATGAGGTCTCCTGCTAGCCTCCATGCCCCTCTATGTCCTTCTAAAATTGGGGGCTTTCATTACCCGCTCTTAATATTAGCTGAGTTTGTAGTGGTTTTAGAGTGCAAAGTGGGAATGAGAGTACCGTTTAACCAAAATCAATGCACCTTTTTTGATGTGCCCACAAAACTGATATGCGATAGTGAGAGAGAGAACAGAGAGGGATTAAACAATAGAAAGAGAGAGAAAAGGACAGAGAGAGAAATAGAAAAGATGGGAAAATAGCTACCGACGGATAACAGATGGGTCCTCATAGCTCTTTTGCCAATAGACCACCTTTGCAGTCCTCGTGGCATTGCTAATGGATTCTGTTTTCCATGGGGAGCCTCCAGAGGAGTCTCCTCCGAGGCTGAATATAAAGGTCTTTCTGAATCGAAGGCAGCTGGCCAGAGCAAAGATGGCAGGAGGAAACTTTTGTGATCAAGGCCGTGCACAATGGGGAGAACAGGACAAGCTGGCCCCTTCAGTCCAGGTACAGGTGATTTGGCTCACAGCAGGCAGTGTACTGTGGCCTCCATTGTTCTGGCAGGATTTAGATCCAGCAGCGAGACTTGAGTCAGCACACCTGGCTGGTCGGCAGCAGCTCATCAGCTTTTGGGCTCCCAGCCCCTCTTCCCCCAAAGCTTATTTTCCATGATGAAAACGAGAGACATATTGAAGGTCTTTGGGCTGACTCTCACACCCAGTGACCTGTCCCATTTTCTCATCACGTGGGAGAAGCTCACGCTCCTCCTAGTTTTTTGGAACTGAATGTTCCCTTTCTCCCCTCTCCCACTGCTCTCACCAGTGTGTGTGATGTTTTATTCTTAAAGGGACAAAAGCACATCACATGTCCCTCCGCCCACACTGGAAACATTTGACCCTCCCAGCCACTGGTGGTCCAGCTGGAATGGTGGCTGGTGCTGCAATCCGGCCTCTGAGCCCAGACCCTTTCCGCTGTTCATTTGGGTCCCTTATGGCTCACTTGGTGCAGGTCTCAGTGAGGAGGTCCAGGGTTGGAGGTGGAGCAACCAGAAGCCCGGAGATGATCCTCTTGCAGACATCACTGGCATTGCTTTGTGCCACTTCCAGGCACCAAGTGGCTTTGTGCCACTTCCAGGATCATCTTCTGTTGCAACTCCTGCTCCTCTCTCTGGTTTTCCACCACTGCATGAAGTCTATCTATAAAATCTAGGAAAGGCTCAGAAGGGGATTGTTTAATTGAGATAGAACTCTGCCTAGGATCTTTAGTGGGCATGATCTGAAATGCCCTTTTGGCAGCATCCTTCACGTGATTTAACACAGGAGGGTTACTGGGTTACACTGGGTTTTACTGGTTTGTACTGGGATGATGCTGGTGGTTACTGGGTTGTACTGGGTAATACTGGGAGAGGAGCAGCATATGAGGAGCACCCTGAGCTGGCAGGGATGACTTGGTGGCCAACTATGTGTTATATTTGTTTATGCTGGGATGGGATGTTGGGGGCATTAGTTTATACTGAGTTATACTGGGATACACTAGTTTGTACTGGGATGGGGTGCTGGGAGTTACTGGGTTTTACTGGGTTACACTGGTTTGCACTGGTTTATACTCATTTTTACAGGAATGGCTTGCTGGGAGCATTGGTTCATACTGTGTTATACTGGGATGTACTGGGTTATATTGGGATGTACTGGTTTATAGTGGGATGGGGCTTGGGACCCACTGGGAGTGACTTCAGGTTCAGCTGGCCTTACTGGTTTATACTGGGAGCTGCCCCACAGGGCTCAGGTGATTGGGGGATGCTCCTGATGCTTGCGGTTCATACTGATGCCCTCCCAGTATAAACCTGGTAAAAGTAGGAGCCCCGAGACCACACTGGGAGCCCTTAGAGCTGCCTTTCATGGGTAGACCTGACGTCCCAACATCCCTGTTGGTTTGAACGGGTAGTCCTGATGTCCCTTAATCCCTATTGACTTCAATAGGGTAGACCTTGTGCCCCTAAACCCATAGAGAGAATGGGTTTGGGTGCATTAACCCTTACTGGTTTGTACTGGGAGCTGCCACCTCAGGCTGCAGGGGCTCGGGGGCAGCTTCCGTGGCTTACTGGTTTGTACTGGTGCCCTCCCAGTCAACACCTGGGACCACAGACAGGCACTGGTGGCCAGGTAGGACCCCGAGGCCAAGCTGGCCTTTGCCATGACCTTGCTGAGCCACAACTTCTCCAGCTTCTTGGCCTGGCACCACTGGCTGTGACTCCTGGCACCCACCAGGAACTGCAGGAATGGCGAGGGTGGGATGCTGCCCCCGAAAGGCTGAAGGAAGGTGAGAGATTCCCCTGGAAAAATTCCCAGAATTTCACCAAGATCCTATTCCAAAAATTCTCCAGCCCCTTGCTTGAACTTGAGCTCTGTTGGGTTCAATGGTGTCCAAAAAATTTCCATTGACTTCAATGGGTAGATCTGCTGTCCCAAAAATCTCCGTTGACCTTAATGACAAGACCTGTTTTCCCTAAATCCCCATTGACTTCAGTGGTAGACCTGATGTCTTTACAGTTGTTAATGCATATACCTGCTGTCCCCAGATCACCATTTCCATTGATGGGCAGACCCGTTTTCCTAAAATCCCCATTCGTTTCAATGGGTAGACCTGGTGTCTTTAAATCCCCATTGTCCTTAAAGATTAGACCTGGTGGACCAAAAAATCCCATTATTTCAATGGGCAGACCTGACATCCCTAAATTCCCAGTAATGCCTGGACCCAATTTTCCAAATTCCCCACATTTGTGGCTTGACCTGGTGTTCCAAAATTCTCTTTATCTTTAATTAAGATGAATCTGGTGTCCCTAAATCTCCATTGCCTTGAATGGGCAGACCTGGTTTCCCCAGATTGCATTGCCCTTAACAGACATGGTCTCTAAAAAATCCTTTGATTTTAATGGGTAGACCCCATGTCCTAAATCCCCATTGGTTTCAAAGGCTAGACCTGTTGTTCCTAAACATCATTGGTTTTAATGGGTAGACTTGTTGTCCCTAAATCCTCATTGGATAAAGAGGTTGGACCTGTTGGCCCTAAAAATCTCCATTGGTTTCAATGGTAGACCTGGTGTCCCTAAAAATCCCCATTTGTTTTGATGGGTAGACCTGAGCCACCTCACACCTGGGTGCCTCCTTCAGATCTCAGGGTGTCCCCTGGCTGCCCCCCTGAGATTTTGGGGTGCCCCCTTTGCCCCTCTCCAGAGGTGGAGCTGCTGCAGAACACCGTCTTCACCGACCCCAGGACTAAAGCACCTGGGTGTACCTGCACAGCATCCTCTCCAGAGGTAACTCGGGGCTTCCTCCCATCCCTGGGGCCCTCCCCTGGACTTTTGGGGTGCCCCTTGAATGTTGGGGTGCCCCCTGAATTTTGGAGTGTCCCCCACAGCCCCCCTGCCTCAGAGTGTCATCTGTGTGAACACTGACTGTGAGGACGCGATTCTGGCAGTCATCTTCTGCCAGGCCATCAGGGTGAGTAGGGATCCCTGGGAACCCCAAAAAATCACCTGGATTCTCCCCTCCCCAAATCACCCTGGTACTCCCCAAAACCACCTGGATACACCTAGATACTCCTTCAAATCACCTCAGTACCCACAAAAATTATTTGAGAACCCCTCAAAAGTCATCTGGATACACCTGGGTACCCCCCAAAATCCTGGGCCCCACCAAACTGGTGGTTGTGAATCCCATTGCTTTGACTGGGTAGACCTGGTGTCCCTAAATCCCTTTGACTTGATTGGGCAGACCTGGTGTCCTGTCTACCCCCATTTACCCCCAGTAACCCTTCCCAGTGTACCCAGTAATGCCCCAGGGCTCCAGTAACTCCAGTGCCCACCCTCAGCCACTCCCAATGCTCCCAGTAACCCCAGTTCCCCCCCTTAGCCACCTCTAGTGCTCCCAGGAATAGCTCCCAGTTTGATTAGTTTACCCTCCCAGTCCTCCATGTAGCCCCTCCCAGTGCTCCCAGTTTGCCCAGTTTCCCCCTTTCCTCCCTCCCAGTGCTTCCAGTTCCCCACCAGTGCTTCCAGTTCCTCCCCCAGTGCTTCCCCTTAGCCTTTCCCAGTGCTCCCAGTTTAACCAGTAACCCTTCCCGACCAGCCCTAGTAATGGACAGCCCTGATATCCCTACATCCCCATTGACTTTAATTGGGGTAGACCTGGTTTCCTGTGGAAAAAATAAAAAGTAAAACAGGCCTGAACTTTTAAACTTACAAAGATAGTTTATTTACACACTCTAAAGTATAAAGGAAAAAATAAAAAGAAAAAAATTGAAGCTTCAAAACACTTCTCTTTCCCCCAGAAACTGTTCACTTTCCCAAAACTAACATAGAGAGACAAAACTGTGATTTTCAGTCAGTTTCAACAATTTAAACATAATCTTTCATCACCTTTGGAGAGGAGTCTCACTAGATTCCCATTGGAGACATTCACCACAAGAACAAACCAGTCTGGTGGCTCCCAACGTCACCAACCTCCAGCCGCTGGAATTTTGCAGATTGTGCCATCTCACCCATGAGCAGCCTTTCTCTTGGCTACTCATGGGCCTCTCAGCATATTTGGTGTATTAGTTTAAGAATGCTTTTTTTAGTATTTTGCAAAGATCCTCTTCTTCTATCTTTAAAATCGTTTCTCTCTCAAGAGACCTCCTTTCACTACAGCTAAAGGGCCAAATCTGCATCTCAGACAGCTGAGACCTCTTTTTATCTCAGGAGCTGTGGAACTTACTCTACAAACATTCTCAATGAAATCTCAATTACATCAGTCTATTACCTTCAGCTGGAACAGCATTCCCCCTAAACAGCATCAATAGATTACAAGAAATAGTCCATTTCTCCATGGTTTACATCTAGAGAAGTCCAGTCAAAAATGCCACTTGCTCAATCCTTTCTTCCAGACAACTTTTATCAGTTCTTTTGCTGACTGTATCATGCTGTCTCTCTACATTTTAAATCACTCTGGTCTCCTTCTCTCCCTCTGGGAAAGGGTTGGAGTTCTGAAAGCTTCATGTTGCCAGGAAAGGGTTAAATCTGCCCAAGGTCTTTCTCTCTCTCTTGCTGCAGCTCGCAAATGTTAGAATGATATTTAAACCTTTTATGTCCACGGAGATGTAACTACTTTCAATTGGTTCTTTCCTGAACTTCCTGAAAACTCATTTGCTGGTCAAAACCACCACAGCATGGGAACTGATGAAAAAAGATAGATGAAATTTTTTGTAAGTTAGACTACGTGCATAAGTAAAAGTGTATATTTGTGCCTTACTAACTTTCTGTCAAACTTTTGCCAACTATATGATGACATTTGCTTTGCACCAATGTAGTCAATGACTTAAGATCACACTTTGTTAACAGTATATAAGCTGGAGAACACACAGAATAAAACTTCTTCCATTTTGTATCCTGATCATGTGTGTGTGTGTCACATCCGACCTAACAGTAACAGCCAGGGCGGTGCCGTCCAGCGCTGCCCTCAGCTCCGGGCACACCAGGTTCAGGTGTGGGGGAAAAAGAACAAAATTTGGGGCAGTTTCCCACCCTAAATTGGGAATTTCCAAGCCTGAAATTGGTGTTTTTAACCCCAAAATATTTGGGACATCAGGTCTACCCACTGAAATGAATGGCAGGGAAAGGGCACCAGGTCTACCCTTTGAAATCAATGGATAGAAAAGAAACCAGATCTACCTAGTAAGCAAAATGGGATTTAGAGACACCAGGTCTACCCATTAATAGCACTTGATCAGGAAGGGTTACTGGTTAAAATGGAGTACCTGTCAGGGCTAAGGGCAAGCTCTGGGAGAAGAACTGGAAGCACTTGGGGGGTTTAGGAAGCACTGGGAGGGAGGAATGTGGGAAACTGAGCAAACTGGGAGCACTGGGAGGGGTTACTGGGAGCACTGGGAGTGGTTAAATGGAGGCAATGGGGTTATTGGGAGCTCCGGGGCATTACTGGGAGCACTGGGAAGGGTTACTGGGGATAAAGGGGGTAAAATGAACACCCAGGTCTACCCACGCAAGTAAATAGGGATTGAGGGACACCAGGTCTACCCATTCAAGTCATATGAAAAATGGGACACTGCGTCTGCGTCTACGCAGTCAAAGAAGTGGGTAGTCACGACCACCATTTTGGTCAGGGGCCCAAGAATTTTTGGGGGTACTCAAAATTCTGTATCCAGGTGATTTTGGGGAGAATCCAGGAGATTTGGGGAGATACTCAGGTGGTTTTGGGGGGTACCCAGGTGATTTTGGAAAGTACCCAGGTGATTTTTGGGAAGGACTGAGAAGATTTTTGGGGGTATCTAGCTGATTTGGGAGGGGTACCTAGATGTATCCAGGAGATTTTGAGGGTACTCAGGAGATTTTTGGGTGTATCCAGTGATTTTTTTTGGGTTACTAAGGTGATTTGGGGGGTACCCAGGTGATTTGGGGAGTTCCAGGGTGTCCCCACTCACCCTGACAGGCCGGGAGAAGATGACGGCCACCGTCGTGTACTCCTGGTCGATGTGGACACAGATGACCCTCGGCAGCAAGGGGGCTGTGGGGGGACACCCCAACATTCAGGGGGCACCCCAACATTCGGGGGGCACTTAATCATGATTTTAAAGAGCTAAGATTTTAGCTAAGAGATGAAAGTAATTTATATGGATCAGGGTGTAAGTTAGATTAGCAAATGATAGGTTAATGATTATTAGATGCTTAAGCTAAGGCTAATTGTTTTATTGTTTGCCATTATGAGCTTGTTTATAGAAGGAAATGGAGTAAGTGAACCGTTATAAGAACAGATTGAAACCAGTAGAACAATGACCAGCACCTGGACTTTCTATCAATCAATCAATCAATCACAAAGCAGGGGACCTTGGATCGTGCCAGAGGGTCACAGAGACCTGAGGAAGACTCCTCTGACTTCATCTTTTGAGACAACCAACCCCAATTCAAGGAGAATTAGCTCACATGTGAAGGGATAACCGCCTCATTTAAATACAGGAGTGGGATGGAGTTGCTGGGGTTATGACATATGATTATGTAGGATCTTGGGAAATATAAAGAAGGCAGAGAAGCTTGTACAGGGTGGTGATGCTTTTGGAGGGTGATTCCTGTGCCCCCGCTGGTGTTAGTAAAATACACTTTTACTGCTTTTAACTAATTTAGAGAGATCTCGGTCGATGATCATATCTGTTTTTAATGAATTCACCCTTGAGGAATTGTCTGAAACCTGGAGTTTAGATCCTCATAAAAGAAAAACCCACTTTTGGCTCAGGAGCACTTCTCTTGGAAAAAGAGATCCCCACATGAGTGAGAAGAACTCACTTGAGTTGTTGTGCGAGGAATAGGAGCAAGGTTGAATCTCTCTTT
>JAJEOU010002248.1:0-10119 GCA_021534815.1 Acrocephalus arundinaceus
ATAGAACTTTGAGCTTTCTGTGGGAGGGAGGGTCTCACTTGGGTGCCTCTGAAGTCCTGGAAGCTTGATTAGCTAGGGTTTCCCATGAAATACACTTGAGATTTTTAGGGGGGGTTCTCACATAGGTCCTTCTGAGGTCCTGGAAGGTATACAGCCATTTGTAGGAGAACGTAGGGTAGTCAAGCTTCCAAGACTGCAGACACTCTAAGTGAGACCTGCCCCAAAAAGTCTCAAAGTCTGCTTGTGAAAAACAAAGGGGAGAGCCAAGCTTCCAAGACTGCAGACACAGCTAAGTGAGAGCCATCCTACTCAAGCTCAAGGTCCATTTGGAGGAGATGAAAGCCTGGTCAAGCTTCCAGGACCACAGACACACCCAATTGAGACCCCCAAAACAGCTCAAGGTGCATTTTTAGAGAACATTGCTTTGTCAAGCTTCCTACACGACAGAGACACCCAAGTGAGACCCACACCCCACTGCAAACAAGCTCAAGGCCCTTTGTTATGAGTGTCGGAAGCCCTGGAATTTTGACTACCCTGTCTTCTCCCAGAAACGCACCTTGACCTTGTTTGGGAGACAGGGATCAAACTTGGCGTTTTTCCGGGGGTCCTGGAATCTTGATTGCCCAGTGTTTTCCCACATAGACACTTGAGCTTGTTTGGGGGGGCTCTCACATGGGTCCCTCGGAACTCCTGGAAGTCACACAGTCATTTGGAGGAGAACGTAGGGTAGTCATGCTTCCAGGACTGCAGACACAGCAAAGTGAGACCTGCCCCAAACAATCTCAAGGTCTGCTTGTAGGACAACATAGGGGAGTCAAGATTCCAAGATTGCAGACACAGCAAAGTGAGACCCCTCCAAGTCAATCTAAAGGTCCATTTGGAGGAGATGAAAGCCCAGTCAAGCTTCCAGGACTGCAGACACAGCTAAGCGAGACCTGCCCCAAACAATCTCAAGGCACATTTGTTGGGAAACCTAGGGTAGTCAAGCTTCCAGGACTGCAGACACACCCAAGTGAGACCCCCAAAAAAGCTCAAGGTGCATTTCCAGGAGAATGTTGCTTTGTCAAGCTTCCTACATGACAGAGACACCCAAGTGAGACCCACACCCCACTGCAAACAAGCTGAAGGCCCCTTTGTTCCCTGTGACTGCAGCCCTGGAATCTTGACTACCCTATGTTCTCCTGGAAATGGAGCTTGAGCTTGTATGGGCCGGGGGCTCACTTGGGTGCATCAGCCGTCCTGGAAGCTTGATCATCTAGGTTGTCAAACTAATTGACTTGAGCTTCTGTGGGAGGGAGGGGTCCACTTGGGTGCCTCTGAAGTCCTGGAAGCTTGATTAGCTAGGGTTTTCCCACGAATACACTTGAGATTTTTTAGGGGGGGTTCTCACATAGGTCCTTCTGAGGTCCTGGAAGGTATACAGCCATTTGTAGGAGAACGTAGGGTAGTCAAGCTTCCAAGACTGCAGACACATCTAAGTGAGACCTGCCCCAAAAGTCTCAAAGTCTGCTTGTAGAAAAACAAAGGGGAGAGCCAAGCTTCCAAGACTGCAGACACAGCTAAGTGAGAGCCATCCTACTCAAGCTCAAGGTCCATTTGGAGGAGATGAAAGCCCTGTCAAGCTTCCAGGACCACAGACACACCCAATTGAGACCCCCAAAACAGCTCAAGGTGCATTTTTAAGGAGAACATTGCTTTGTCAAGCTTCCTACACGACAGAGACACCCAAGTGAGACCCACACCCCACTGCAAACAAGCTCAAGGCCCCTTTGTTATGAGTGTCGGAAGCCCTGGAATTTTGACTACCCCTGTCTTCTCCCAGAAACGCACCTTGACCTTGTTTGGGAGACAGGGATCAAACTTGGGTTTTTCCGGGGGTCCTGGAATCTTGATTGCCCAGTGTTTTCCCACATAGACACTTGAGCTTGTTTGGGGGGGCTCTCACATGGGTCCCTCGGAACTCCTGGAAGTCACACAGTCATTTGGAGGAGAACGTAGGGTAGTCAGCTTCCAGGACTGCAGACACAGCAAAGTGAGACCTGCCCCAAACAATCTCAAGGTCTGCTTGTAGGACAACATAGGGGAGTCAAGATTCCAAGATTGCAGACACAGCAAAGTGAGACCCCTCCAAGTCAATCTAAAGGTCCATTTGGAGGAGATGAAAGCCCAGTCAAGCTTCCAGGACTGCAGACACAGCTAAGCGAGACCTGCCCCAAACAATCTCAAGGCACATTTGTTGGGAAACCTAGGGTAGTCAAGCTTCCAGGACTGCAGACACACCCAAGTGAGACCCCCAAAAAAGCTCAAGGTGCATTTCCAGGAGAATGTTGCTTTGTCAAGCTTCCTACATGACAGAGACACCCAAGTGAGACCCACACCCCACTGCAAACAAGCTGAAGGCCCCTTTGTTCCCTGTGACTGCAGCCCTGGAATCTTGACTACCCTATGTTCTCCTGGAAATGGAGCTTGAGCTTGTATGGGCCGGGGGCTCACTTGGGTGCATCAGCCGTCCTGGAAGCTTGATCAGTCTAGGTTGTCAAACTAATTGACCTTGAGCTTCTGTGGGAGGGAGGGGTCTCACTTGGGTGCCTCTGAAGTCCTGGAAGCTTGATTAGCTAGGGTTTTCCCACGAATACACTTGAGATTTTTTAGGGGGATTCTCACATAGGTCCTTCTGAGGTCCTGGAAGGTATACAGCCATTTGTAGGAGAACGTAGGGTAGTCAAGCTTCCAAGACTGCAGACACATCTAAGTGAGACCTGCCCCAAAAGTCTCAAAGTCTGCTTGTAGAAAAACAAAGGGGAGAGCCAAGCTTCCAAGACTGCAGACACAGCTAAGTGAGAGCCATCCTACTCAAGCTCAAGGTCCATTTGGAGGAGATGAAAGCCCTGTCAAGCTTCCAGGACCACAGACACACCCAATTGAGACCCCCAAAACAGCTCAAGGTGCATTTTTAGGAGAACATTGCTTTGTCAAGCTTCCTACACGACAGAGACACCCAAGTGAGACCCACACCCCACTGCAAACAAGCTCAAGGCCCCTTTGTTATGAGTGTCGGAAGCCCTGGAATTTTGACTACCCCTGTCTTCTCCCAGAAACGCACCTTGACCTTGTTTGGGAGACAGGGATCAAACTTGGGGTTTTTCCGGGGGTCCTGGAATCTTGATTGCCCAGTGTTTTCCCACATAGACACTGAGCTTGTTTGGGGGGGCTCTCACATGGGTCCCTCGGAACTCCTGGAAGTCACACAGTCATTTGGAGGAGAACGTAGGGTAGTCAAGCTTCCAGGACTGCAGACACAGCAAGTGAGACCTGCCCCAAACAATCTCAAGGTCTGCTTGTAGGACAACATAGGGGAGTCAAGATTCCAAGATTGCAGACACAGCAAAGTGAGACCCCTCCAAGTCAATCTAAAGGTCCATTTGGAGGAGATGAAAGCCCAGTCAAGCTTCCAGGACTGCAGACACAGCTAAGCGAGACCTGCCCCAAACAATCTCAAGGCACATTTGTTGGGAAACCTAGGGTAGTCAAGCTTCCAGGACTGCAGACACACCCAAGTGAGACCCCCAAAAAAGCTCAAGGTGCATTTCCAGGAGAATGTTGCTTTGTCAAGCTTCCTACATGACAGAGACACCCAAGTGAGACCCACACCCCACTGCAAACAAGCTGAAGGCCCCTTTGTTCCCTGTGACTGCAGCCCTGGAATCTTGACTACCCTATGTTCTCCTGGAAATGGAGCTTGAGCTTGTATGGGCCGGGGGCTCACTTGGGTGCATCAGCCGTCCTGGAAGCTTGATCAGTCTAGGTTGTCAAACTAATGACTTGAGCTTCTGTGGGAGGGAGGGGTCTCACTTGGGTGCCTCTGAAGTCCTGGAAGCTTGATTAGCTAGGGTTTTCCCACGAATACACTTGAGATTTTTTAGGGGGGGTTCTCACATAGGTCCTTCTGAGGTCCTGGAAGGTATACAGCCATTTGTAGGAGAACGTAGGGTAGTCAAGCTTCCAAGACTGCAGACACATCTAAGTGAGACCTGCCCCAAAAAGTCTCAAAGTCTGCTTGTAGAAAACAAAGGGAGAGCCAAGCTTCCAGACTGCAGACACAGCTAAGTGAGAGCCATCCTACTCAAGCTCAAGGTCCATTTGGAGGAGATGAAAGCCCTGTCAAGCTTCCAGGACCACAGACACACCCAATTGAGACCCCCAAAACAGCTCAAGGTGCATTTTTAGGAGAACATTGCTTTGTCAAGCTTCCTACACGACAGAGACACCCAAGTGAGACCCACACCCCACTGCAAACAAGCTCAAGGCCCCTTTGTTATGAGTGTCGGAAGCCCTGGAATTTTGACTACCCCTGTCTTCTCCCAGAAACGCACCTTGACCTTGTTTGGGAGACAGGGATCAAACTTGGGGTTTTTCCGGGGGTCCTGGAATCTTGATTGCCCAGTGTTTTCCCACATAGACACTTGAGCTTGTTTGGGGGGGCTCTCACATGGGTCCCTCGGAACTCCTGGAAGTCACACAGTCATTTGAGGAGAACGTAGGGTAGTCAAGCTTCCAGGACTGCAGACACAGCAAAGTGAGACCTGCCCCAAACAATCTCAAGGTCTGCTTGTAGGACAACATAGGGGAGTCAAGATTCCAAGATTGCAGACACAGCAAAGTGAGACCCCTCCAAGTCAATCTAAAGGTCCATTTGGAGGAGATGAAAGCCCAGTCAAGCTTCCAGGACTGCAGACACAGCTAAGCGAGACCTGCCCCAAACAATCTCAAGGCACATTTGTTGGGAAACCTAGGGTAGTCAAGCTTCCAGGACTGCAGACACACCCAAGTGAGACCCCCAAAAAAGCTCAAGGTGCATTTCCAGGAGAATGTTGCTTTGTCAAGCTTCCTACATGACAGAGACACCCAAGTGAGACCCACACCCCACTGCAAACAAGCTGAAGGCCCCTTTGTTCCCTGTGACTGCAGCCCTGGAATCTTGACTACCCTATGTTCTCCTGGAAATGGAGCTTGAGCTTGTATGGGCCGGGGGCTCACTTGGGTGCATCAGCCGTCCTGGAAGCTTGATCAGTCTAGGTTGTCAAACTAATTGACCTTGAGCTTCTGTGGGAGGGAGGGGTCTCACTTGGGTGCCTCTGAAGTCCTGGAAGCTTGATTAGCTAGGGTTTTCCCACGAATACACTTGAGATTTTTTAGGGGGGGTTCTCACATAGGTCCTTCTGAGGTCCTGGAAGGTATACAGCCATTTGTAGGAGAACGTAGGGTAGTCAAGCTTCCAAGACTGCAGACACATCTAAGTGAGACCTGCCCCAAAAAGTCTCAAAGTCTGCTTGTAGAAAACAAAGGGGAGAGCCAAGCTTCCAAGACTGCAGACACAGCTAAGTGAGAGCCATCCTACTCAAGCTCAAGGTCCATTTGGAGGAGATGAAAGCCCTGTCAAGCTTCCAGGACCACAGACACACCCAATTGAGACCCCCAAAACAGCTCAAGGTGCATTTTTAGGAGAACATTGCTTTGTCAAGCTTCCTACACGACAGAGACACCCAAGTGAGACCCACACCCCACTGCAAACAAGCTCAAGGCCCTTTTTGTTATGAGTGTCAGAAGCCCTGGAATTTTGACTACCCCTGTCTTCTCCCAGAAACGCACCTTGACCTTGTTTGGGAGACAGGGATCAAACTTGGGTTTTTCCGGGGGTCCTGGAATCTTGATTGCCCAGTGTTTTCCCACATAGACACTTGAGCTTGTTTGGGGGGGCTCTCACATGGGTCCCTCGGAACTCCTGGAAGTCACACAGTCATTTGTAGGAGAACGTAGGGTAGTCAAGCTTCCAGGACTGCAGACACAGCAAGTGAGACCTGCCCCAAACAATCTCAAGGTCTGCTTGTAGGACAACATAGGGGAGTCAAGATTCCAAGATTGCAGACACAGCAAAGTGAGACCCCTCCAAGTCAATCTAAAGGTCCATTTGGAGGAGATGAAAGCCCAGTCAAGCTTCCAGGACTGCAGACACAGCTAAGCGAGACCTGCCCCAAACAATCTCAAGGCACATTTGTTGGGAAACCTAGGGTAGTCAAGCTTCCAGGACTGCAGACACACCCAAGTGAGACCCCCAAAAAAGCTCAAGGTGCATTTCCAGGAGAATGTTGCTTTGTCAAGCTTCCTACATGACAGAGACACCCAAGTGAGACCCACACCCCACTGCAAACAAGCTGAAGGCCCCTTTGTTCCCTGTGACTGCAGCCCTGGAATCTTGACTACCCTATGTTCTCCTGGAAATGGAGCTTGAGCTTGTATGGGCCGGGGGCTCACTTGGGTGCATCAGCCGTCCTGGAAGCTTGATCAGTCTAGGTTGTCAAACAAATAGAACTTGAGCTTCTGTGGGAGGGAGGGGTCTCACTTGGGTGCCTCTGAAGTCCTGGAAGCTTGATTAGCTAGGGTTTTCCCACGAATACACTTGAGATTTTTTAGGGGGGGTTCTCACATAGGTCCTTCTGAGGTCCTGGAAGGTATACAGCCATTTGTAGGAGAACGTAGGGTAGTCAAGCTTCCAAGACTGCAGACACAGCTAAGTGAGACTTGCCCCAAAATGTCTCAAAGTCTGCTTGTAGAAGAACTTAGGGGAGAGCCAAGCTTCCAAGACTGCAGACACAGCTAAGTGAGAGCCATCCTACTCAAGCTCAAGGTCCATTTGGAGGAGATGAAAGCCCTGTCAATCTTCCAGGACTACAGACACACCCAATTGAGACCCCCAAAACAGCTCAAGGTGCATTTTTAGGAGAACATTGCTTTGTCAAGCTTCCTACATGACAGAGACACCCAAGTGAGACCCACACCCCACTGCAAACAAGCTCAAGGCCCCTTTGTTATGAGTGTCGGAAGCCCTGGAATTTTGACTACCCCTGTCTTCTCCCAGAAACGCACCTTGACCTTGTTTGGGGGAGAGGGATCAAACTTGGGGTTTTTCCGGGGGTCCTGGAATCTTGATTGCCCAGTGTTTTCCCACATAGACACTTGAGCTTGTTTGGGGGGGCTCTCACATGGGTCCCTCTGAACTCCTGGAAGTCACACAGTCATTTGTAGGAGAACGTAGGGTAGTCATGCTTCCAGGACTGCAGACACAGCAAAGTGAGACCTGCCCCAAACAATCTCAAGGTCTGCTTGTAGGACAACATAGGGGTGTCAAGATTCCAAGACTGTAGACAAACAGTGCTGTATCTTTTATGTCTGCATTGCAACAGAAATACAGGAACTATCAAAGGCCTTCTCTCATTTTTGATGGTTATGCACAATGCACAAGTCTAGCAGGTGTGTGTTTGGTAATGGTTGAGACCTCAAGCAGAAAAAAACTCCACAAATAATTCCCATCCAACAGTATAAACCAGCATATAAAAGCTGAACATTTACTGATTGTCATGGCCATAAAGCTGCCCAACAAGGAGAGAGCAAGACAAGCTCTATACTTGTATAGCAATCTAAAGTGAAAAGCCTCAAAATATGCCACATGGAATCACTACTGCAAAACCAAGACAAAAAAATCTCTACTCTCAATCTTCAGTAGCCAGCTCGGCTTTATAAACACTTCTTCCTACAGAATCATTTCCAGGCCCTTACTTCCAGCCTACTATGTTTGATAGATCCGCTACAATATTTTATTCCAAAAAACAATGGAACTCACACCAAATTTTTACTCACCCACAGACTCTGGAAGCTTAGGTGTCATTACTTTACACTCACTGTGTCAGGTTCTCCTACCACCAAGTGTGAAGGTGACATCATGAAGGAGCTCCAGAACATTCTGCTCTCATGAAGGCACTTGGTCCAACTGCAGGTGTTTCCTCTCTGTAACAGAAACACATTGATTGATTACAGCTGCTCCTTCTTTGTTTACATCACCAGGTTTTCCTGAAGTGTAACACTAACTAGCCAAAATTTTAGCCCTGTAGGGGCCAATATTAAATTACATAAAAAATACACAATAAACATCCATATTATTTATAAACTTAAATGTTTGTAATTTGTATAACAAAACTATACAGTTTAGCCCTATAGGGGCTAAAATTAAAGGGAGAACAAGTAGAAAGACAGGGGAAGCATGGTCTGGCCAAGAAATCAAAATAACTCAAGGCCCATTAGGAGTTTGAAAGTTTCCCTCAAATAATAAAGACCACACAAGCAAAATAGAAGTCTCCTAAGTATCTAACAGAAACACTTTGTATAGTTACATCTGTATGTCCACCACTTAATTAAGTAAGTAACAGTTGTTAAAACCCCTCCTCTAGCTGTACAAAGACTAATCATGGACAAAAAGGAAGAACATATGGAAATACAGTCTTGCAACATCCAGATATGCGGGAGACAGACCTTCTGGGGATCCCGAAGGTGGCAGCACAATTAATAAATTACCTCAGCAAGAGTCAGCTGCCAAAACTCCTAGGGAAGCACCAGGGCCCAGAACTGCCCCTCCCAGTGTAATATGGGACAGCTGCAGCTTGTTTGGAGGAATAACTAAAGGTCATACACCCAGAAGGAAAGTGATCCTACTTGAAGATTAGTCTCTAGTTCTTAAAGGATTGCTAAAGTAAGTGTGCATTTATCTGTATATTTTACACTTAATACTTGCTTGAATGCCCCTCCAAAACTGTTGTTAATCTGATAACTAACAACATGCCACTAAAGAAAAAAACCCCTTTTTTTCCTTTCAAAAGTAAAATATTCCTTGTTGTTTTACAGCAAAGCAGGCTCTTCTCCAAATACATGCTGTGGGGTCTTTTTTATGGTAAACTGAAGCAGTACATAATAATAAATGAAAAAAGTGAAAGGGTCTCACAAGTATTTTTATCTGTAGTATGCAGAGGTTGGTCTGTACACTCAAAAATTATTTTCAACTTAAACAATTCTGTTGACCTTTCACCTTTGCCAAATCCCTAACTCATGTAGAACTGTAATAGGTACACACAACATTGCTTGTGAATAAGTTGCAGCAAACCCTTACAGCAACAAAACCTACAAGTTCACCCTCAGCAAAGGTGGCAAACACCCCAAGCCAATATACAACTCAAAACGTTGTTATATTTCAGAACTTTTAATTGTAATGCCAAAATATATCATAATTATAACTTGGTTTTCAAATCATCTTTGAGAAGAAAGTGTTGGGGGTTAGCCTTGTTTCTTTTTTCACCTATAGAATTTTTTCCCAAGAGTTGCAAGGTAATTGATGGCCGGGTACTTATGAGTGATCAGGTGAAGACAAAAGCATGGAAGGTAGCACTTAGCTACACCCTTGTCTCCGGGAGTTTTTCCCCGAGGGGAGGGAGAGAAAGACGGGGGCTGGGGGGGGGGGCAGCTTCACTTTTGGTGTGGTCTGTGTCGGGGGCGGACGCGGCTGCCGTGGCTGTGTGGGTTTCTCACTGGCACCGCCGGGATCTGATCCTGGAGAGAGAGCTGCCGTCGTCTCCTCGTGTGCCCAGATCCGGATTCCTCTTTTTGCTGCCCTGCTGGAGCTGCCTCGGCTGGGCATCCTGTCCCACTGCCTCGGCGTTGTTTTGGAGCTGCTGCACCGCGGGCCCGGCTGGCCTTCTTGCCAGACGTCTCTGCCCTCCAGTGACCACCGACTGAGCTCCGAACTTCATCCGATCCACCAGCCCGGGATTCCCCACCGTTCCAGCTTGGTACTTTTCTTTGAAGTCCCCCGAGACCAGACTGCCCCGGGTTTTGTGGGACCAAGCTCCATCAAGGTCCCTGGTTCTGTTTTCGCTATTAATTGCTGTAGTTGTTGTTGTTTGCCCTGTTATACCTATTAGTAAAGAACTGTTATTCCTATTCCCATATCTCTGCCTGAGAGCCGTTTTAATTTTCTAAATTATAATAATTTGAGGGAAGGGGATTTGAATTATCCATTCCAAGAGAGGCCCTGCCTCTCTGTAGCAGATACCTGTCTTCTTTCAAAACCAAGACAGATTTTGGTGCCCAGACGTGGGGCTTGAGGGCATTGAGAGAAAAAAGGGAATAACAGTTCTTAAGTGACCTAATTCTTGTTCATTCTTGTTCACTGGATATAGAAACCTTGATAAGTAACGCCATGTGGTCTAACTTATCCTGGTTCGTGGCATATTCTTC
>JAJEOU010001878.1:0-11857 GCA_021534815.1 Acrocephalus arundinaceus
TTCCATGGGGCTTGGGAACATTTAGGGGATCCGAGGACGCTTTGGGGCGTTGGAAATGAGTGCGGAGGGGACACTTAGGGATCCTGGAGGGTCTGGGGGACACTTGTGGGACATACTGAGGAGGATAACGAGGGTTCTGTGGGGCGCGGGGCATGACGGGCGTTGTAGTGCCATGTTCAATAAGGCTCCTTCGGGCCGCGGGGCATGACGGGAGTTATAGGCAAAAAGAACGATGGCGCCGACACCAGGCAGCAGCCCCGAGTTCCATCCCGGGCGCTGATTGGCTGCAGGCGTGATGGGCGGAAGCCTCGACAAATGGGAGACGGCGGCGGCGGAACAGCCCATTCAACCCCTCCAGTCCTTTCCAGTACAGCCGAGTTCGTCCCCACTACAGCGCAGTACATCCCCGTGCCCCTCCAGGCCTTCCCTGTACTGCCCAGTCCATCCCAATACACCTGAGTTCATTCCCATTCCGTTCCACGTTCTCCCATTGTTGTCCATAGCACATGCCAGTGTCTCCCAGTCCATCCCACAGCATTCCCAGTGTCCCCCAGTATGTCCCAATACTCCCCAGTGTTTCCAAGGAAACTTGAACTGCTCCCGGTTGCCGTGGCACCCAAACCAGCAGCGGGGTCAGTGCAGTGTCCATGGGCACAGCCCTTGCAGTGGCCCAGGCAGGTGGGGATGATGATCCCCCCTCACTGCTGGCCCAGGGCAGGGCTGCAGTGCTTTTGGTGGCACCTTGGGCTGGCACACACTTGGGCAGTGTGTCTGTTTGCAGTGGGAAAATGAGGAGTTTTACATTGCTTCAAAAAATAGAAAAGCCCTTTTTTCCTGAGTGCAGGCAGCTCTCCAAGCAAAGCAGGTGCCAGGGAGTGAGGGGAGACAGGATGGGCTTGGGGAATGTGGAGCAAGGCTGTCCACTCTGGGTCAGACCTCAAGGCACAGCTTCTCTGAGCAGGCCAGACCTCCTGAGGAGAGACCCTGGGTCAAATATCAATCACAGAATGCTGCAATCTGCTCTCCTCTAAAGAGAAAGGTAATAAAATATACTCTTTAAAATAGAAATGTGTAATTCTTTAGAAGCTTTTTGAAATCTTTTTCCATAACTATGATAGGAAACTTTCCTAATGAACTGCACCAGACCAGAGGGAAATCGAGGCACTGTTGTGATTTGCTCAGAAACCTCTCGCGAATTGAAATTCACAATCAAACTCCAAAGTTTATTGAAATTTTAATGGGTCTCACTGAGGGACACAACTGAAACGTTCTCAGTGGTGTCCCTCAGTGAGACCCATTAAAACTTCAAGAAATATTGGAGTTTGATTGTGAATTTCAATTCGCGAGAGGTTTCCTAAAAAAACATTGCTCTGCTTTGATTTCCCTCTGGTCTGGTGCAGTTCATTAGGAAGGTTTCCTATCATAGTTATGGAAAAAGATTTCAAAGAGTTTCTAAGAAATACACATTGCTATTTTAAAGGGGTACTTATTACTGTTTCTTTAGAGAAGATGAGATTGCAGCATTCTGTGATTGATATTTGACCCAGGGTCTCTCTCAGGAGGTCTGGCTGCTCAGAGAGCTGTGCTTGAGGTCTGACCCAGTGTGGACAGCCTTGCTCCACATTCCCAAGCCCATCCTGTCTGTCCTCACTCCCTGGCACCTGCTTTGCTTGGAGAACTGCCTGCACTCAGGAAAAAAGGGCTTTTCTCTTTTTTGAAGCAATGTAAAACTCCTCATTTTCCCCACTGCAAACAGACACACTGCCCAAGTGTGTGCCAGCCCAAGGTGCCACCAAAAGCACTGCAGCCCTGCCCTGGGCCAGCAGTGAGGGGGGATCATCATCCCACCTGCCTGGCCACTGCAAGGGGCCGTGCCCATGGACACTGCACTGACCCCGCTGCTGGGTTTGGGTGCCACGGCAACCGGAGCAGTTCAAGTTTTCTTGGAACACTGGGAGGAGTGGGACATACTGGGGGACACTGGGAATGCTGTGGGAGACATGGGACATTTTGGAGTGGCACTGGAGAGGACTGGGACATTCTGGAACACGGGAATGCTTAGGGGAATCTGGGCAGACTGCGATCGCCTGTGGGGTACACTGAGCCATACTGGGAGATACCGGGACTATTGGGTGGTACTGGGCAATCCTGGGGCAACTGGGGATACTGTGAGTGATACTGGGGGATACTGGGAAAAACTGGGGACACTGGGAACACTGTGGGAAGGACTGGGGGACACTGGGGTGTGCTACGGATGGCACTGGGAGAAACTGGAAGGGAATGAACTCAGGTATATTGGGAAGGACTGGGCGGTACTGGGAGGGACTGGGAGGGCACGGGGCTTGTACTGGGCTGTAGTGGGGACGAACTGGGCTGTACTGGAAAGGACTGGAGGGGTTGAATGGGCTGTTCCCGCCTCCGCCGTCTCCCATTTGTCGAGGCTTCCGCCCATCACGCCTGCAGCCATCAGCGCCCGGGATGGGGATCTCGGGGCTGCTGCCTGGTGTCGGCGCCATCGTTTCTTTTTGCCTATAACTCCCGTCATGCCCCGCGGCCCGAAGGAGCCTTATTGAACATGGCACTACAACGCCCGTCATGCCCCGCGCTCCACAGAACCCTCGTTATCCTCCTCCATACGTCCCACAGACTCTTCAGGATCCCTAAACGTCCCCTCTGCGGCCATTTCGACCCTCCAAATCGTCCTCGGATGCCCTGAATGCTCCGAATCCCATGGATACCCGTTACAGGAACTTCTGGGAATTCATCTCCTATCATCCCCACGGCCTAGAGCCCCTCATAACACAGGGTCGCGCCTGAAGCTCATGCCGTACCCCGCGACCTAAACAGCGGGTAGGAGCTCCGTAGGCTGCCCTAAACGCTCCCCAACCGTATAAGATCCCCGTGATCACCTGCACTCGCGGCTCGGATGCAAAAATATCTCTCAAGTACTTCCCGGACCTCCAAACGCCCCTCTCGATGCACTTCCGGGACCACAGCTCCCAGCATTCTCCGCGGCGCCCAAAGGGTGCTAGTCCAGCTGTGACTTCACCTCCCGTCATGCTTCGCGTCCCACCGGGGGCCATTGGAGCTTGCCTAGAACTCCCGTGATGCTCCGGGGCCCCTTCAAATCGTTGTTTTCCCGCGCCTACAACTCCCGTCATGCCCCTCGCCTTAGAGAGACCCGTCAGAGCCCTCCAAGTGCCCGCCCGGACCCCGAGGGTTCCCAGATTCCCTTCCGTGGACCCCCGAGTGCTCCCCGGACCCCGAGTTGTCATGCAGAACCCCTAAGTGCCTCTCTAGATTCCCTCCCGGCTCCCCTAAGTTTCCTCCAGACCCCTAAGTTTTCTCCGAATTCTCTCCCCAAACCCCAAACTGCCCAAAAGTGCCCAGACATGTCTCCATGGACCCTAAAGTGGCCCCTTTTACCCTTTCTGAGAAAATTCTCAAAAAGGTGACAAAAGGACTAAAATTAGGGCTAATTAGCATAGAGAGGGAGAAATCAACAGCCAGGAGTGGTCAGTTAATGAATGAAGGGAAATGTGTTACTTAGAACCAATGACCATTACCTTTTCGATTGTTATAAATGTATAGAATATTTAAATATAAATATAAAAATAGATAATAAAAGCTTAGAATAATAGTATTATAAGTAGGAAAAATGCCATTATAGTTTTATTAAATTTTTCAATTTTATTTTTAAAGAAAAATGCCTCTCTTTTCTTAATGTTTTTGGATTTCAGTCCCCGGTGGGCGATGTCAGATATGGTGAGGTGGGGGGTGAGGAGCAGGTTGTTACAGAAGGATCAGCCTGCAAGGGGCTCATTCTTCTCCATGCCCAGATCTCCCAAGGAGACATGCAGCATCAAGATCACTTGGGAAATGCTTCTGACATCTTTTCTCTGAAGGGTAAAAGAAAAAAATGCATCCTTGATTTAAAAATCAGAAATCATGAGGTGCACTTTGAAATCTTTCTTCTTAACAGAACTCCAAACTGACTCCAATCAGCTGCACAAACTCTGTAGACTCAAAGACAATTGAAGGAAGAACAGGAGCTCCTGAGGACTTTCTGGATTTTCATGTGCCCCACAGTGGATTAGGAGCTGAGTCCAGGACCCGCAGGCACTGAGAGAAGGTTGAAGAAGCTGCTCAAGGAGTCAGAAGAAAACTCCAAGTCCCTTGGAGCATCACTGGGCCCCACTGAGGGCAGGGAGTGCCAGAGGCTCCCCAGGGACTGGTGAGAGCAGATCCTTGAGGCCAGGATTGCAGGGAGCCAAAGGCTGTGAGCAGGAACTGCAATGCTGAGCAAGGCCTGGGCTGGCTGGAGGAAGCAGAAAGGCCAAGCCCTGAGCCCAGGCCTGGCACAGCAGGGCCTGTCCCTCACGGGTGGCTCGGGCTGTTTGTGGGGCACTGGGATGGGAGGGGCAGCAAGGACAAATGGCATCAAACTGCAACCCCTGCCAGCCTCCTCAGGGAGGGGCCAGGGAGCACCAAGGTGCAGCCCCTGAAAGGAAAGTTCCTTCAGTGGGGCCTCCAGAGGCGCTGCCAGAGCCCAGGGGACAAAGGCCTGGGTGCCTGTGGCCCTGCCAGCCGTGCCCAGCCCTTGGCCATGTGTCCTGCAGGCTGTGCCCCCTGTGCGTGCTGCTGCTGTGCCCTGGCCGGCTGCACACGCCCATCTGGCTGTGCCCCCAGCATTTCTCAGCCCAGCATTTCTGTGCCCTCCCTGGGCTCCCTGCACCCAGCGCTGCCGGCTCCTGGCACACAGGGCCAGGCCATGGCCCAGGCTCACGCTGGGACACCTCCTGCACCAAAATTCTACCCTGGCAGGGACTTTTCTTTCTCCTCACCTCCAGGCTGAACTTTCCAAGCTGCACTTGGGGGAGGTTTCCTTCTCTTGCCACTGCCAAGGAAAGCTCTGTCTCCTGCTGTTCACAAACAGAGAAGAGCTGCTGGGGGATGTGGTGCACGGAGGCTCTTTGGGATACAGTGACCATGAAATGACTGAGTTTTTAATTATGCTGCGAAAGAAGGAGGGGCATCAACAAAACTTCTACACTGGACATACGGAGAGCAGACTTCAGCCTATTCAGGATGCCAATTTGTTGAGTACTGAAACAGGTACTGATTTTTTTAAGGGAAACAGCCCTTAAGAATAAGGATGTCCAGGAAGGATGACACACTTCAAGAATGAAATCTTGAAGGAACAGGAACAACCTGCCCCTCTGTGACAAAATCTGACCAAATAAGGAAAATGACTGGCCTGGCTGGGTATGGAATTTTGCAGGAACTCAGGGAATAAATGAGGGTGCATCATCACCTTTGGAGAAAAGGTCAGGCAACTCAGGAAATTTTTAAGCATGTTGTTAGGTCATGCAAAAACAATTAGGGAAGTTAAAGCCCAATTTGGACTTCACGAGGCTGCTTCTGTGAAGGAAAATAAAAATGATTTTATTAATACATTGATGGCAAAAGGAGGGGTAACAACAGCCTCCATTCTTTATTGGGGGGGATATGGTTACCAAAGATGAGGTACTTAACCCCTTCGTTGCCTCAGTTTTCAGCAATAAGACAGGTTGTCCTCAGGACAAGTGTTCTCCTGAGCTGGTAGATGGGTCAGGGAGCAGAAGAGCCCCCCTGTAATTCTGGAGGAAGCAGCTGGTGACCTGCTGAGCCACTCAGGTGCTCACAGGGGTCTCTGGGACCAGAGGGGATCCATCCTAGGGGGATGAGGGAGCTGCTGGATGAGCTCCCCAAGCTGCTCTCCATCATTTCTCATCAGTCCTGGCTCACTGGGGAGCTCCCAGAGGACTGGAGGTGCCGTTGTGACCCCATCCCTGAGAAGGGCTGGAAGGAGGATTTGGGGAACTCCAGGCCTGTCAGCCTGACCACGGTGCCGGGCAAGGTTATGGAACAGATCACCTTGAGGGCCACCACATGGCACCCACAGGAGGGCCAAGGGATCAGAGCCAGCCAGTGTGGATTTCAATATCTGCATTGATGATCTGAGTGAGGGGATTGAGTCCATCATCAGCAAATTTACAGGTGACACAGAGCTGGCTGGGAGTGTTGATGTGCAGGAGGGCAGGAGAGCTCTTCCCAGGGCCCTGGACATGCTGGATCCAGGGCCCAAATCCAACAATGTCAGGTTTAACAAGTTCAAGTCCTGGGTCCTGCACTTTGGCCACAACAACCCCTGCAGCACTATAGGCTGGGGACAGAGTGGCTGGACAGCAGCCAGGCAGAAAGGGACCTGCAGGGACTGATGGACAGCAGGCTGGACATGAGGCAGCAGTGTGCCCAGGTGGCCAAGAAGGCCAATGGCTCCTGGCCTGGATCAGGAATGGTGTGGCCAGCAGGGGCAGGGCAGTGATTCTTCCCCTGTGCTCAGCACTGGTTGGGCAGCACCTAGAGTGCTGTGTCCAGTTCTGGGCCCCTCAATTTAGGAAGGACATGGAGGAGCTGGAGCATGTCCAGAGAAGGGCAACAAGGCTGGGGAGGGGTCTGGAACACAAGTCCTGTGAGGAGTGGCTGAGGGAGCTGGGGTTGTTTATTTGGAAAAGAGGAGGCTCAGAGGAGACAAGGCAGTGTCAAGACACAGGTTCGACTTGATGATGTCCAAGGTCTTTTCAAACCTTGCTGATACTGGGATTCTTTGAAACCACACTTGCAGCAGTTGCAGGATAAGCCCTGGGAATCCTCTTCAGAAGCTCCAGCAGCCCAGGTCCCTCAGCTTCTCCTCACAGCCCCCAATCCCATCCTGTCAGTCCTGCAGAGCCTCTGCAGCTCCTCCTCCTTGCCCAGAACAGGGAGCCCCACAGCCAGACACACCAGCCCAGATGGGCCCCCCTGGCCTTTGGTGCCTCTGGCAAGGGAGCAGTCTGAGGCACGGCAGGAGCCTGCAGACAATTCCTGAAGACCTTGGAGGATGATCCTGTTCCCCAAGGGATGTTCCCATGGTGTCAACTCAGGAACTGAAATGGGGAGTGGGGCCAGAGAGGAAATGGCAACCAGGGATGGGCTGTTTGCAGGGGAGGGAACAGGGGTGGGTAATAGGAAGGAATCTGGACAAGGGAAGCGTAAAGAAGGCCAAGGTAAAGCAAAGGAAATGGTCAGGGAATTTTGGGGGTGGCTGCCAGGCAGCCCTGGCTCTGAGCAACAACGTCTGCAGTGGCACAGGAAACTCCCAGCTGATGGGAACAAACGTTCTGTGTGACTTCAGAGGCCACCACAAACCTGAGTGGTTTCCCTGCTGTGCCCCAGCCCTTCCTGGCCCCAGGGGCTGATGGCATTTGTGCTCCCTCAGGTTCATCTCCCCACACCAACACCATGGGGGTGCTGACGCCTGCTCTGGGCAGTGCAAACAGGGGCTCCTGAGGCAGTGCTGCCGTGTCTGTGCCTGCAAGGATGCGGCATCTGTGTGAGCTGGGGGAGAGGCCAGGGCTGCAGAGGGGGGATGTTGTTGGCAGGTGCATGAGGACGCTGTGGGACGCTGCCCTGGGGTGTCCAGCGCAGTGGGGATGGATCAGCCCCTGCTCTGCTGCTCCTTCCCCTTGTCTCCCCCAGGCACCCTGCAGAGCCCCAGCCATGCTGTTTGCCCCCAGCCTGCCCACGGCCAGCCTGGGGCTGCTCCCGGGGCTTTTCTGTGCTCAGCATTGGCCTGGGCAAAGTGTTCTGGAGAGAGCCTGGGCAAGGAGCCTGCAGCCCCCAGGCCCTGGCCTGAGGCGTCAGCGCTGCCCCAGCAGTGCCCATGGCCTGTCCCTGCTGCAGCCCCGGCACTGCCACCCCCAGCACTGTGCCCGGCCCCGAGAGCACTCAGGCCCTACAGCAACACCAGGGCCAGCAGGGCAGCGGGGCAGGGCCACGGCAGCAGCACTGGCAACACCAAGGGCTGCTGCTGCTGCTGCTGGGCACAGCTGCTGTGCCAGCACTGATCTGCCCCCAGCTCTGCACACAGACATTGCTGCTGCAGCTGCAGAGAAGGGAACCAAAGGGGGATCTCTGCAGAAAACTTGGCTGGGAGTTCCTTGAGTTTGTTCAACACCACCTAGTGTTCAGCCCCTCATTGACACAGTCTGTGCCACAGGGGAGGTGGAGAGAAACAAAATGTGAAATGACATAAATAGTGTAATTTCTTTGTGGACAAGATTGAAAAAAGTAAAACAAAGAAAAAGAACTTTCAAAAAAAAAAAAAAAAACCCAAGAAGTATAGCAGATGACTTTTATTACAAGTGATTTGCAGAAGTTGGCAAACAGTTTAATGTTCCTTAAACCATCCAGTGATCAGTCTCCACACTGCAGCCTTGAGCTCCTGGTTCCTCAGGCTGTAGATGAGGGGGTTCAGGGCTGGAGGCACCACCGAGTACAGAACTGAAAGGGCCAAATCCAGGGATGGGGAGGAGATGGAGGGGGGCTTCAAGTGTGCAAACATGATAGTGCTAAGAAACAGGGAGACCACAGCCAGGTGAGGGAGGCAGGTGGAAAAGGCTTTGTGCCGTCCCTGCTCAGAGGGGATCCTCAGCACAGTCCTGAAAATCTGCACATAGGAGAAAACAATGAACACAAAACAGCCAAATGATAAACTGGCAGTGACAGAGAGTAGACCAAGTTCTCTTAGGTGGGATTTGGAGCAAGAGAGTTTGAGGATCTGTGGGATTTCACAGAAGAACTGGCCCAGGGCATTGCCATGGCACAGGGCAGGGAAAATGTATTGGCCTGTGCATGAGAGCATTGAGAAAGGCACTGGCCCAGGCAGCTGCTGCCATGTGGGCACAAGCTCTGCTGCCCAGGAGGGTCCCGTAGTGCAGGGGTTTGCAGATGGACACGTAGCGGTCGTAGCACATCACGGTCAGCAAGGAAAACTCTGCTGCAATGAAGAACAAGAAGAAAAAGAGCTGTGCAGAACATCCTGAGTAGGAGATGTTCCTTGTGTCCCAGAGGGAATTGTGCATGGCTTTGGGGACAGTGGTGCAGATGGAGCCCAGTCGTGAGGGCCAGGTTGAGCAGGAAGAAGAACATGGGGCTGTGCAGGAGGTGGCCGCAGGCTACGGCGCTGATGATGAGGCCGTTGCCCAGGAGGGCAGCCAGGGAGATGCCCAGGAAGAGGCAGAAGTGCAGGAGCTGCAGCTGCCGTGTGTCTGCCAATGGCAGCAGGAGGAAGTGGCTGATGGAGCTGCTGTTGGACATTTGCTGTCTCTGGGCATTGCTCACTGCCATGGAGAAAAAGACAGGGAAGAATTAGAGGAGATACCTGTAACCAAATCCAAAGCCATGTCCCATACATACTCCCCCGGAACATACAGACACACTTTTGGTTTAAGAGTTCTGCAGTTTTCTTTATAAGCTCCTATATACCTCCCCTTACTTTATTGTAATCAAACCCTCTGCATTTCTGCTGACCCTAGGCAGATCAAAGCAAGTTCTGTGAGGTAAAGGGATGAGTGGAGAGTGAGGGGACATGGTCTCTCATTCTGACCTGTTCTGAACTTCCCTGTGCTTTAACCTTTCTCAGATAGAGGGTTATCAGCTTCCCACGTCTCCCCTAAAATATTCACCAGGTACTGCTGACAGCAGATGGATCCACCACAGCCCAGCTCCACATTTGTAGCCAAGGACTCACATTGCTCATTTCACAAACCCTACAGCATTTTCTGTGCCACAACACCTCTGCCTTTCCCTTTGGGTCTTTCAGAGAACACAAAGATGCTCCAGGACAGGTTTGCAACCTGCATTGAAGCTCCCAGCTTGCACTCAAATCTCTGGGAAACTCCCAAGTGTCCTTAGGATGGCATTGGACTCAGGGAGATGCAGCTCCTTCCCTGGCTGCACTGACAGCATTGCCCACAGCCGGGCACTGGGACAGCGTCACCCTGAGCCACTGTGCCCCCTGCCAGAGCCCCCAGTGCCGGGCAGCTGCTCCCAGCCCTGTGCTCTGCAGAGGAACTGGGCCTGGGCTGCACAGCTGCCCCACGGCTCTGCTGCAGCTCTGCCTGCACAGGAGGGCTGCACCCTTGGAGCCCCGGCCCTGAGGCAAGGCTTTGGCTGGGGACAGGAGGGAGGGGCTTGTTCAGAGGGAGGGGCTGCACTGCAGGGGCTCCTATGGAATCTCTGAACTCCCCTGCCACAACATTTCTGGCTTTTGTTTCTCTCATTGCCTCATCTTCTCTCTGTTTCCTGCAATTTCCTCCTGCAGTGTTTCCCTGTGCCTGACTCTCCCTCCAGCACTCCCAGAGCCCAAATCTCTGTGCACTCTCCTTGGCCCTACAGAACCCTCCTGTTTGCATGGCACTGGCTGGGGCAGGTTCTGTTTCAGCTTAGGAGAAGGACAGCTCAGACTAAGCCTGATCACTAAGAGCTGAGATGTCCTGGGATTGTCAAATTAAAGATGCCTTTATATTTTTCTCCTCTACCCATATCTAATATTAAAAAATAGATAATTTTAGATAATAGATAATTAGATAATATTAATAGTCTTAAGAAATAGTCCTAAGATAGTCTTAAAAATTCCTCATTTTAAACTAAATCCTATTCTAGAAATATTTTTGGAGTGGGCAGAAGCTCTCACTGTGTCAGAACTTCATGAGCATTTCACCTCCCTGCCCAAAATTCTCAGAAGTTGTACTCACAAGTCTGTAGGCATTGAGATGTTGCAGCTTGAGGAGATCACTGCAGGAGCTGCAGCTGCATTGTCCTGCAGCCAGAGGTTCCTGTGCCAAGGGCTGCAGTGATTCTCCCCCAGTCCCTTCTCAGCACCTTCCCAGCCCTGAGTGATTGAAGCTCTCTTGCCTGTGTGCTGTGCCGGGGTGGCTGCAGGCCAGTGCCTCAGCCCTGCTGGCTTTGCACAGGAGCTGCTCATCAACAGAAATGTGTTTTTAAGCTCTTCTTGCTTGCCAGGATCTCCCTCTGGATGATGAGCTCAGCCCAGCTCATCAGCACAGCCCAGCTACAGCACAAGGACTTTAATGACCCTCTCAGGGCTTTTGTGCTGTTGCGTCAGACTCAGTCCCTCAGAGTGTGATCGAAACTTTCCACAACTCAAATTTAGATTCAACATCCAAAATTTCTGGAAGTTTTAATGGGTCCCACTGAGGAACACGACACAGAAAGTGTCCCCAGGCCCCAGGCAGAGCAGAGAACTGCAGGCAGTGATGACAGGTGGGGACAAAGAGAAGCCAAGTCTTGGTGCCCTGGGCCACAGCAGCCTCTGTGCCACCAAGGACACTGAGGAGACACCTTGTCCTGAGGCCCTGGGGCCTCCTGGCACAGTTCCAGCAAGGCTGGGCACTGTCAGCCCCTTGTGCTGCCCTCAGCATCCCCCTCCCATGCCAGTGGCCTCCAGGATGTGCTGGAAGGAGTCCCTGGGGAAGGGGCCTTGGTCAGCAATGGCCCTGGGGGGCTCCTTCATGCTGCCAGGGACTGCAGGTTTTTCCAAGGACTTTGGGTTTGGCTTTTGCCTTGGAGTCTCTGAGAGGTTTCTGCAATCCTGGCCTCCAATTCTCTGCCTTAATGAGTCCCTTGAGAGGCTTTGTCAGTAACAACACTCAGTGGGGCTCATTAATGCTTCAAGGTACTTCAGTTATTTTAGGATACTTGGTGTTTCTTTTTCTAACTGACTCTAGGAAAAATTTGAGCAATCATTTCCCCAACTATGTACTTTATCAGGTCCCATGGGATTCTTGGTCAGTAAGAACACTCAGTAGGGATCATTCATACTTCTGAGTACTCAGGGGTAATTTAAGTATTTCTTTTTTGTAACTGAGTCTCGATTAAGGTTTTGTGCAATTTTGGCCTCCAATTCTCTCCTCCAAGGACTCCATGAGGAGCCTGTGTTGGGGATGGACATCAGTGGGACACATTAATGCTT
>JAJEOU010000264.1:0-55864 GCA_021534815.1 Acrocephalus arundinaceus
TTTTAGTCCCCCCAGGTGTGTTTTTCAGGTGTCCCAGGTGTGTCCCAGGTGTTGTCCCCAGGTGTCCCCAGGTGTGTTTTTATTTTTGGTGTTTTTTTTTTTTTTTTCAGGTGTCCCAGGTGTGTTCAGGTGGTCCCCAGGTGTGTTTCAGGTGGGTGGGTGTCCCAGGTGTCCCCAGCTGTCCTCAGGTGTGTTTCAGGTGTCCCAGGTGTGTCCCAGCTATCCCAGGTGTGTTTTAGGTCCCCCCAGGTGTGTCTCAGGTGTCCCAGGTGTGTTTCAGGTGTCCCAGGTGTGGTTTGGGTCCCCCCAGGTGTGTCTCAGGTGTCCCAGGTGTGTCCCAGGTGTGTTTTAGGTCCCCCCAGGTGTGTCCCAGCTGTCCCAGGTGTGTTTTGGGTCCCCCCAGGTGTGTCTCAGCTGTCCCAGGTGTGTTTCAGCTGTCCCAGGTGTCCCCAGCTGTCCCCAGGTGTGTCCCAGCTGTCCCAGGTGTGTCCCAGGTGTCCCCAGCTGTCCCCAGGTGTGTCCCAGCTGTCCCAGGTGTGTCCCAGGTGTGTTTTGGGTCCCCCAGCTGTCCCCAGGTGTGTCCCAGCTGTCCCAGGTGTGTTTCAGCTGTCCCAGGTGTCCCAGCTGTCCCAGGTGTGTCCCAGCTGTCCCAGGTGTGTTTCAGGTGTCCCAGGTGTGTCCCAGGTGTGTTTCAGGTGTCCCAGGTGTGTTTCAGGTGTCCCAGGTGTGTCCCAGGTGTGTTTCAGGTGTCCCAGGTGTGTCCCAGGTGTCCCCAGCTGTCCCAGGTGTGTCCCAGCTGTCCCAGGTGTGTCCCAGCTGTCCCAGGTGTGTCTCAGGTGTCCCAGGTGTGTCTCAGGTGTCCCAGGTGTGTTTCAGGTGTCCCAGGTGTGTTTCAGGTGTCCCAGGTGTCCCCAGCTGTCCCCAGGTGTGTCCCAGCTGTCCCAGGTGTGTCCCAGCTGTCCCAGGTGTGTTTCAGGTGTCCCAGGTGTGTCTCAGGTGTCCCAGGTGTGTCTCAGGTGTCCCAGGTGTGTCTCAGGTGTCCCAGGTGTGTCCCAGCTGTCCCAGGTGCCCCCCCAGGTGCTCTCACCTGTCAGCGCCTCCTGTGCGAAATATTTGACGTCGACGTCCTGGTCCTGTGTCAGCTTCTCCAGCACCGGCTTCACCTCGGTCTGCAGCGTCCTGGGCAGGTGAGGGACAGGTGGGACAGGTGGGACAAACCACTCCAAACCAGTACAAACCAGTATAACCCAGTATAAACCAGTATAACCCAATATAACACAATATAATGCACTGTATGCACTATATCCAGTATAAACCAGTATAAACCAGTTTGTTACCCACTATCCAGGATGGGCCCGATGTGCTGCAGGGATTTGGCCTGACCAGTATAACCCAGTATAACCCAGTACAACCAGTATAACCCACTATAACCACTGAACAAGTACAAACCAGTATAAACCAGTATAAACCAGTATAAACCAGTTTGTTACCCACTATCCAGGATGGGCCTGATGCGCTGCAGCGATTTGGCCTGACCAGTATAACCCAGTATAACCCAGTATAACCCAATAAAAACCAGTATAACCCATTATAAGCACTGAACCAGTACAAACCAGTACAAACCAGTACAAACCAGTATAAACCAGTATAAACCAGTTACCCGTTGTCCAGGATGGGCCCGATGCGCTGCAGGGACTTGGCCAGACCAGTATAACCCAGTACAACCCAATAAAAACCAGTATAATCCATTATAAGCACTAAACCAATCCAAACCCGTATAACCAGTCCAAACCAGTACAAACCAGTATAAACCAGTATAAACCAGTATAAACCAGTTACCCACTGTCCAGGATGGGCCCGATGCGCTGCAGCGATTTGGCCAGACCAGTATAACCCAGTATAACCCAGTATAACCCAGTATAACCCAATACAATGCAGTATATACGCTATAACCACTAAACCAGTCCAAACCAGTATAAACCAGTATAAACCAGTATAAACCAGTTTGGTTACCCGCTGTCCAGGATGGGCCCGATGTGTTGCAGGGATTTGGCCAGACCAGTATAACCCAGTACAACCCAATAAAAACCAGTATAACCCATTATAAGCACTGAACCAGTACAAACCAGTGCAAACCAGTATAAACCAATATAAACCAGTATAAACCAGTATAACCCAGTATAAACCAGTTACCCGCTGTCCAGGATGGGCCCGATGCGCTGCACGGATTTGGCCAGACCAGTATAACCCAGTATAACCCAGTACAACCAGTATAATCCACTATAACCACTAAACCAGTCCAAAGCAGTATAAACCAGTACAAACCAGTATAAACCAGTTACCCGCTGTCCAGGATGGGCCCGATGCACTGCAGGGACTTGGCCAGACCAGTATAACCCAGTACAACCCAATAAAAACCAGTATAATCCATTATAAGCACTAAACCAACCCAAACCAGTACAAACCAGTATAAACCAGTATAAACCAGTATAAACCAGTTTGTTACCCGCTGTCCAGGATGGGCCCGATGCGCTGCAGCGATTTGGCCACGTTGAAGCGAACGTTGGCCACGGCGTCGGCCGCCATGCGCAGCACGGTGGGGAGCATCTGAGTGGTGGTGACCTCCTGGCCACAGACCTCGGATAACACCTGGGACAGGTGAGACAGGTGAGACAGGTGAGACAGGTGTGATAGGGACAGGTGTGACAGGTGAGACAGGGACAGGTGAGCAGCATCTGAGTGGTGGTGACCTCCTGGCCACAGACCTCGGATAACACCTGGGACAGGTGAGACAGGTGAGACAGGTGGGACAGGTGTGATACAGGTGAGCAGCATCTGAGTGGTGGTGACCTCCTGGCCACACACCTCGGATAACACCTGGGACAGGTGAGACAGGTGAGACAGGTGAGACATGGACAGGTGGGACAGGTGAGACAGGTGGGACAGGTGGGACAGGTGGGACAGGTGAGACAGGTGAGACAGGTGGGACAGGTGTGATAGGGACAGGTGGGACAGGGACAGGTGGTCACCTGCCCACAGACCTCGGACAGCACCTGGACAGGTGAGACATGGACAAGTGGGACAGGTGCGACAGGTGAGACAGGTGTGATAGGGACAGGTGTGATACAGGTGAGCAGCATCTGAGTGGTGGTGACCTCCTGGCCACAGACCTCGGATAACACCTGGGACAGGTGAGCACAGGTGAGACAGGTGAGAGGTGGGACAGGTGAGATGCAGGTGACACAGGGACAGGGATTGGGGACATCCATTGCTCACGTCTCAGGTAAGCTCAGGTGTGCCTGGGGCAGGGCCAGGTGTGCCCAGGTGTGCCCAGGTGTATCAGTGACCCTGCCCAGGTGTACCCAGGTGACATTAAAGTGGGGTTCAGGTGTGCCCAGGTGTGCCCAGGTGTATCCCCATGTGTTCCCATGTATTCCCAGTGTACCCATGTGTACCCAGGTGTTCCAGGTGTGCCCAGGTGTGTCAGTGACCCCCCCAGGTGTGCCCAGGTGTATCTCAGGTGTGCCCAGGTGTGTCAATGACCCCCCCAGGTACCCACGTTGATACAGAAGAGCGTGGTCATGCGGTGCAGGTAGTTGGGGTCAGCGGCCATCGCCAGCACCCAGGTGTGCCCAGGTGTGCCCAGGTGTGTCAGTGACCCCCCCAGGTGTGCCCAGGTGTGCCCAGGTGTATCTCAGGTGTGCCCAGGTGTGTCAATGACCCCCCAGGTACCCACGTTGATACAGAAGAGCGTGGTCATGCGGTGCAGGTAGTTGGGGTCGGCGGCCATCGCCAACACCCAGGTGTGCCCAGGTGTGCCCAGGTGTGTCAGTGACCCCCCAGGTGTGTCAGTGACCCCTCCAGGTGTATCTCAGGTGTGCCCAGGTGTGCCCAGGTGTATCTCAGGTGTGCCCAGGTGTATCAATGACCCCCCCAGGTACCCACGTTGATACAGAAGAGCGTGGTCATGCGGTGCAGGTAGTTGGGGTCGGCGGCCATCGCCAGCACCCAGGTGTGCCCAGGTGTGCCCAGGTGTGTCAGTGACCCCCCCAGGTGTATCTCAGGTGTGCCCAGGTGTATCTCAGGTGCCCCCAGGTGTATCTCAGGTACCCCAGGTGTATCTCAGGTACCCCAGGTGTATCTCAGGTGTGCCCAGGTGTATCTCAGGTGTGCCCAGGTGTATCTCAGGTGTGCCCAGGTGTATCTCAGGTGCCCCAGGTGTATCTCAGGTGCCCCAGGTGTATCTCAGGTGCCCCAGGTACCCACGTTGATACAGAAGAGCGTGGTCATGCGGTGCAGGTAGTTGGGGTCGGCGGCCATCGCCAGCACCTTGGGGACGATGGTTCCCTGGGCCCAGGTGTGCCCAAAACGCTCCACCAGTTTGCGCAGGTTACTGGTGGCGGCCTCGCGGATGGCGTACACTGAGGGGAAACCAGTATGAACCAGTTAGAACCAGTATAAACCAGTTAGAACCAGTATAAACCAGTTATGACCGGTACAGACCAGTATGGATTCATATAAACCAGTACGGATCAATATAAACCAGTATGGGTCAATATAAACCAGTATGGACCAGTAAGGACTGGTATAGACCAGTATAAACCAGTTAGAACCAGTATAAACCAGTTATGACCAGTACAGACCAGTATGGATTCATATAAACCAGTACGGATCAATATAAACCAGTATGGATCAATATAAACCAGTACGGACCAATAAGGACTGGTATAGACCAGTAAAAACCAGTATAAACCAGTTAGAACCAGTATAAACCAGTTATGACCGGTACAGACCAGTATGGATTCATATAAACCAGTACGGATCAATATAAACCAGTATGGATCAATATAAACCAGTACGGACCAGTAAGGACTGGTATAGACCAGTAAAAACCAGTATAAACCAGTTAGAACCAGTATAAACCAGTTATGACCTGTACAGACCAGTATGGATTCATATAAACCAGTATGGATCAATATAAACCAGTATGGATCAATATAAACCAGTACGGACCAATAAGGACTGGTATAGACCAGTAAAAACCAGTATAAACCAGTTAGAACCAGTATAAACCAGTTATGACCGGTACAGACCAGTATGGATTCATATAAACCAGTACGGATCAATATAAACCAGTATGGATCAATATAAACCAGTACGGACCAGTAAGGACTGGTATAGACCAGTAAAAACCAGTATAAACCAGTTAGAACCAGTATAAACCAGTTATGACCTGTACAGACCAGTATGGATTCATATAAGCCAGTACGGATCAATATAAACCAGTGCGGACCAGTAAGGACTGCTATAGACCAGTATGAACCAGTATAAACCAGTATAAACCAATTAGGACCGGTATAGACCAGTAAAAACCAGTATAAACCAGTTAGGATCGGCATAAACCAGTAAAAACCAGTATAAACCAGTTAGGACTGGTATAGACCAGTATGAATTAATATAAACCAGTACGGACTGGTGTGCATCAATATAAACCAGTATGGACCAGTAAAAACCAGTATAAACCAGTTAGGACCGGTATAGACCAGTATGAATTAATATAAATCAGTACGGACTGGTATGGATCAATATAAACCAGTATGGACCAGTAAGAACTAGTATAGACCAGTAAAAACCAGTTAAGACCAGTATAAACCAGTACAGATCAATACAAACCAATACGGACCAATATAAACCAGTATGGACCAGTATGGACCAATATAAACCAGTATGGACCAGTATGGACCAGTATGGACCACTATAAACCAGTAGGGGCCAGTACAGACTGGTACGGATCAGTATAAACCAGTATAAACCAGTACAAACCAGTACAGACCAGTACAAACCAGTACCGCCCACCCCTGGCGCCCAGTAACCCTCCCAGTAACCCTCCCAGTATAAACCAGTAAGAACCAGTACCGTGATCCACCAGCCAGGCCATGCAGAGCGAGTTCAGCTTCTCATCGAAGAACTCCACGCCCTGGGGGGGGAGACACCAGTAAGGACCAGTATAAACCAGTATAAACCAGTAACAACCAATATAAACCAGTATGGATCAGTATTAACCAGTTTAAAAAGGTATAAACCAGTATGGACCAGTATAAACCAGTATAGACCAGTATAAACCAACCTACATCATTAAAAACCAGTTTAAACCAACACAAACCAGTATGGACCAGTACAAACCAGTGTGGACCAGTATAAACCAGTACAAACCAGTAAAGAGCACTACAAACCAGTACAAACCCACATAGACCAGTATGGACCAGTATGAACAAACCCCTCCCAGTCTGTCCCAGTCCCTCCCAGTCCATCCCAGTCCCTCCCAGTCCATCCCAGTCCCCTCCCAGTCCATCCCAGTCTCTCCCAGTCCATCCCAGTCCCTCCCAGTCCATCCCAGTCCCCTCCCAGTCCATCCCAGTCTCTCCCAGTCCATCCCAGTTCCTCCCAGTCCCCTCCCAGTCCATCCCAGTCCCTCCCAGTCCATCCCAGTCCCCTCCCAGTCCATCCCAGTCTCTCCCAGTCCATCCCAGTTCCTCCCAGTGCCCCCATACGAGCCCATACTGGGCTGTAACCCATTCCCAGTACATCCCAGTGCCTCCCAGTATATCCCAGTCCATCCCAGTGCCTCTCCTGAAGCCCATAACCCCCTCCCAGTTTATCCCAGTGCCTCCCAGTATATCCCAGTCCACTCCAGTACCTCCATACAAGGCTGTAGCTCCATCCCAGTCCCTCCCAGTCCATCCCAGTTTATCCCAGCCCTCTCCCAGTTGATCCCAGTCCCCTCCCAGTGTCTCCCAGTATATCCCAGTCCCTCCCAGTGCCCCCATACAAGGCTGTAACTCCATCCCAGTGCCCCATACACAGCTCCAGCCCCCTCCCAGTATATCCCAGTCCCTCCCAGTGCCTCCCAGTCCATCCCAGTCCCTCCCAGTGCCCCCATGCAAAGCTAAAACTCCATCCCAGTACCCCATACATGGCTGTAACCTGCTCCCAGTATATCCCAGTACATCCCAGTGCCTCCCAGTTCTCTCCCAGTTGATCCCAGTCCCTCCCAGTCTATCCCAGTCCCCTCCCAATCCCTCCCAGTGCCTTCCAGTCCCCTCCCAGTGCCCTCCCAGTGCCCCCATACATTCCTGTAACTCCATCCCAGTATATCCCAGTCTCTCCCAGTCGCTCCCAGTGCCTCCCACTTTATCCCAAGCTCCTCCCAGTTGATCCCAGTCCCTCCCAGTTGATCCCAGTGCCTCCCAGTCCCCTCCCAGTGCCCCCATACAAGGCTGTAACTCCACCTTAGTGCCCCATACATGCCTGTAACTCCATCCCAGTCCCTCCCAGTATATCCCAGTTTATCCCAGTGCCTCCCAGTTTATCCCAACCCCCTCCCAGTCCATCCCAGTTGATCCCAGACCCCTCCCAGTTGATCCCAGTCCCTCCCAGTCTCACCAGCTGGCCTGCCAGCAGCGGCATGTACTCAATGATGGCCAAACCAGACACACCAGTACCCCCTCCCAGTATATCCCAGTATATCCCAGTGCCCCATTTGGGATGTAACCCACTCCCAGTCCCTCCCAGTTTATCCCAGTCGCTCCCAGTGCCTCCCAGTTTATCCCAGTCCCCTCATATCCCCTCCCAGTCCCTCCCAGTGCCCCCATACACAGCCATAACTCCATCCCAGTGCCCCATACAGAGCTGTAACCTACTCCCAGTATATCCCAGTACATCCCAGTTTATCCCAATCCATCCCACTTTATCCCAACCCCTTCCCAGTATATCCCAGTGCCTCCCAGTCCCCTCCCAGTCCCTCCCAGTATATCTCAGTCCCTCCCAGTACCTCCATACAAGGCTCTAGCTCCATCTTAGTGCCCCATACAGAACTATAACTCGCTCCCAGTATATCCCAGTCGCTCCCAGTCCCTCCCACTTTATCCCAGCTCTCTCCCAGTTTATCCCAGTCCCTCCCAGTCCCTCCCAGTCTCACCAGCTGGCCGGCCAGCAGCGGCATGTACTCGATGATGGCCAACCTCACTCTCCACTTGGCGTCCTCGGCCAGCTCGACGATGGCCGGGAGCAGCGACTGCGACAGCTGCCGGATCCCAATGACCTCATTGACACAGTCCAGGTTGGAGATGATGTTCAGCCGCACCTCGGGGCACTGGGATGAACTGGGAGTTACTGGGAGGCACTGGGAATCACTGGGAGTTACTGGGATAAACTGGGATGAACTGGGAGGGAACTGGAAAGAAGCTGCAGTTCCTAAAGCCGCCACCAGAGGGAGCTGAAGAAACACTGGGAGCGCTTTTGGGGGGCACTGGGAGAAACTGGGAGTGACTGGGATGAACTGGGAGTGACTGGAATGAACTGGGAGTAACTGGGAGAGACCTAGAGCTGCATGGGGAGGGACTGGGATGAACTGGGATGAACTGGGAGAGACTGGGAGTTACTGGGAGGGAGCTACAGTTCTCAAAGTTGCCACCAGGAAGAGCAGGGGAGACACTGGGAGTTCATTGAGAGGGAGTGGGAGGACTGGGATGAACTGGGAGTGACTGGGATGAACTGGGAGTGACTGGGAGTGACTGGGAAGAACCTAAAGCTCTGTGTGGTGGCACTGGGAGGGACTGGGATGAACTGGGAGGGACTGGGAGGGACTGGGAGGAGCTGCCGGATCCCAATGACCTCATTGACACAGTCCAGGTTGGAGATGATGTTCAGCCGCACCTCGGGGCACTGGGATGAACTGGGAGTTACTGGGAGGCACTGGGAATTGGTGTCGGGGCACTGGGAGTGACTGGGAGTTACTGGGATAAACTGGGAGTTACTGAGATAAACTGGGATTTACTGGGATAAACTGGGAGTTACTGAGATAAACTGGGATTTACTGGGATAAACTGCAAAGGAGCTGCAGTTTCTAAAGTCGCCACCAGATGGAGCAAGGAAACAGCGGGGGTTCATGGAGGAGGACTGGGAGGGACTGGGATGAACTGGGAGGGACTGGGATGGACTGGGAGGGACTGGGATGAACTGGGAGTGACTGGGATGAACTGGGAGGGACTGGGAGGGACTGGGATGAACTGGGAGTGACTGGGAGGGACTGGGAGCAACTGGGAGTGACTAAGATAAACTGGGAGGGACTGGGAGGGACTGGGAGGGAACTGGGAGGGACTGGGAGGAGGTGCCAGTGGTTGGTGGCTCCCCAGGTGTACCCAGGTGCCCCCAGGTGTGCCCAGGTGTGCCCAGGTACCTCGTCCTTGAGCAGTGCCAGGAACAGGGGCAGCAGGTGTGCCCAGGTGTGTTATACGTGTACCAGGTGTGCCCAGGTGTGTTATACGTGTACCAGGTGTGCCCAGGTGTATCCCCATGTATCCCTGTGGGTACCCAGGTGTCCCCAGGTGCCCCCAGGTGTGCCCAGGTGTGCTCACCTCGTCCTTGAGCTGTGCCAGGAACAGGGGCAGCAGGTGTGCCCAGGTGTGTTATACGTGTACCAGGTGTGCCCAGGTGTATCCCCATGTATCCCTGTGGGTACCCAGGTGTCCCCAGGTGTCCCCAGGTGCCCCCAGGTGTTACAGGTGCCCCCAGGTGTGCTCACCTCGTCCTTGAGCTGTGCCAGGAACAGGGGCAGCAGGTGTGCCCGGGTGTGTTATACATGTACCAGGTGTGCCCAGGTGTATCCCCATGTATCCCTGTGGGCACCCAGGTGTCCCCAGGTGTGCCCAGGTGTCCCCAGGTACCTCGTCCTTGAGCTGTGCCAGGAAGAGGGGCAGCAGGTGTGCCCAGGTGTGTTATACATGTACCAGGTGTGCCCAGGTGTATCCCCATGTATTCCTATGGGTACCCAGGTGTTACAGGTGTCCCCAGGTGTGCTCACCTCGTCCTTGAGCTGTGCCAGGAACAGGGGCAGCAGGTGTGCCCAGGTGTGTTATACGTGTACCAGGTGTGCCCAGGTGTATCCCCATGTATTCCTATGGGTACCCAGGTGTTACAGGTGTGCCCAGGTGTGCTCACCTCGTCCTTGAGCTGTGCCAGGAACAGGGGCAGCAGGTGTGCCCAGGTGTGTTATACGTGTACCAGGTGTGCCCAGGTGTATCCCCATGTATCCCTATGGGTACCCAGGTGTCCCCAGGTGCCCCCAGGTGTCCCCAGGTGTGCCCAGGTGTGCTCACCTCGTCCTTGAGCTGTGCCAGGAACAGGGGCAGCAGGTGCTCCACCGTGTTGTCCTTGCCCAGGATCGGGGACAGCCCCATGATCACCGAGGCCAGCGCTGACTTCACGTGTTGGTTCGCGTCCGACACCAGCTCCTGCACAGGTGGGACAGGTGAGCACAGGTGGGACAGGTGGGACAAGTGGGACAGGTGGGACAGGTGAGACAGGTGGGACAGGTGAGAGAAATTAGATAAGTGAGACAGGTGAGACAGATGGGACAGGTGAGCACAGGTGGGACAGGTGAGAGGTGAGACAGGTGCGACAGGTGGGACAGGTGGGACAGGTGAGCACAAGTGGGACAGGTGAGAGAAATTAGATAAGTGAGACAGATGAGACAGATGGGACAGGTGAGCACAGGTGAGACAGGTGAGAGGTGAGCCAGGTGAGCACAGGTGGGACAGGTGAGACAGGTGGGACAGGTGAGCACAGGTGGGACAGGTGGGACAGGTGAGCACAGGTGGGACAGGTGGGACAGGTGGGACAGGTGAGCACAGATGGGACAGGTGAGCACAGGTGGGACAGGTGGGACAGGTGAGCACAGGTGAACACAGGTGAGCACAGGTGAGAAAGACGGGCACAGGTGAGCACAGGCGAGCAACAGGCAAAAGGTGAGAAAAGTGACACAGGTGAGACAAGTGACGGACAGGTGGGACAGGTGAGACAGGTGAGCACAGGTGAGAGACAGGTGAGAGATAAGAAAAGTGACACAGATGAGGCAGGTGGGACAAGTGAGAGAGGTGAGACAGATAAGCACAGGTGAGGACAAGTGAAACAGGTGAGGACAGGTGTGGGACAGGTGAGACAGGTGGGACAGGTTGGACAAGTGGGACAGGTGAGACAGGTGCCCCCCAGGTGTGTCCAGGTGTGCCCAGATGCCCCAGGTACCCCCAGGTTCCCCCAGCTGCCCCCAGCCGTGCCCAGGTGCCCCCAGGTGCCCCCAGGTGTGCCCAGGTATCCCCAGCTGTCCCCAGGTGCCCCAGGTGTGTCCAGGTATCCCCAGGTGACCCCAGGTTCCCCCACATGCCCCAGGTGTCCCCAGCTGTCCCCAGGTATCCCCAGGTGCCCCAGGTGTATCCCCAGGTGTGCCCAGGTGCCCCAGGTGTGCCCAGGTATCCCCAGGTGCCCCCAGGTGTATCCCCAGCTGTCCCCAGGTGTACCCAAGAACCCCAGGTGCCCCCCAGGTGCCCCAGGTGTGTTATAACTGCCCCCAGGTATCCCCAGGTGTCCCCAGGTTTGCACAGGTGCCCCAGGTGTCCCCAGCTGTCCCCAGGTATCCCCAGGTGCCCCCAGGTGTGTTATAACTGCCCCCAGGTGTGCCCAGGTATCCCCAGCTGTCCCCAGCTGTCCCCAGGTGTATCCCCAGATGCCCCAGGTGTATCCCCAGGTGTGCCCAGGTGCCCCAGGTGTGTCCCCAGCTGTCCCCAGGTGTGCCCAGGTGCCCCCAGGTGTGCCCAGGTTCCCTCAGGTGTCCCCAGCTGTCCCCAGGTGCCCCCAGGTGCTCCCAGGTGTATCCCCAGGTGTCTCACCTTGATGCAGGGCAGGATCTGGCCCATGATCACGGCCTCGCGACAGTCGGGGGACAAATTCTCACAGAACTCTGGGGACACCGAGGGGACACCAAGGTTGGGTTGGTGACCCCAAACCCAGTTGGTGACCCCAAAGACAGGTGAGTGACCCCAAGGACACGTGGGTGACCCCAAGGCCACGTGGGTGACCCCAAGGACAGGTGAGTGACCCCAAAGTTGGTTTGGTGACTCTAAGGACAGGTGGGTGACCCCAAGAACAGGTGAGTGACCCCATGACCAGGTGGGTGACCCCAAGGACAGGTGAGTGACCCCAAGGCCAGGTGGGTGACCCCAAGGACAGGTGAGTGACCCCAAGGCCAGGTGGGTGACCGCAGGGTTGGGTTGGTGACCCCAAACTGAGTTGGTGACCCCAAGAACAGGTGAGTGACCCTATGACCAGGTAGATGACCCCAAGGCCAGATAGGTGACCCCATGACCAGGTGGGTGACCCCAAGGCCAGGTGGATGACCCCAAAGACAGGTAGGTGACCTCAAGGACAGGTGAGTGACCCCAAGGCCATGGTGGTGACCCCAAGGACAGGTGAGTGACCCCAAACCAAGTTAGCGACCCCAAGACCAGGTGGGTGACCCCATGACCAGGTGGGTGACCCCAAGGACAAGTGGGTGACCCCAAGGCCACGTCAGTGACCCCAAAGTTGGTTTGGTGACTCTAAAGACAGGTGAGTGACCCCAAGGACAGGTGAGTGACCCCAAGGCCAGGTGGGTGACCCCAAGGACAGGTGAGTGACCCCAAGGCCAGGTTAATGACCCCAAGGCCACGTAGATAACACCATAGCCAAGTAAGTGACCCCAAGGACAGGTGAGTGACCCCAAGGCCACGTGGGTGACCCCAAAGTTGGTTTGGTGACTCTAAAGACAGGTGAGTGACCCCAAGGACAGGTGGGTGACCCCAAGGCCAGGTGAGTGACCCCATGACCAGGTGGGTGACCCCAAAGCCATGTGGGTGACCCCAAGGACAGGTGAGTGACCCCAAGGACAGGTGAGTGACCCCAAGGACAGGTGGGTGACCCCAAGGCCAGGTGAGTGACCCCAAGGACAGGTGAGTGACCCCAAGGCCACGTGGGTGACCCCAAGAACAGGTGAGTGACCCCGAGATCAGGTGAGTGACCCCATGACCAGGTGAGTGACCCCAAGGCCACGTGGGTGACCCCAAGAACAGGTGAGTGACCCCAAGGACAGGTGGGTGACCCCAAGGCTGGTTTGGTGACCCCAAGGCCAGGTTGATGACCCCAAGGCCACATAGATAACCCCATAGCCAGGTAAGTGACCCCATGACCAGGTGAGTGACCCCAACGCCAGGTCAGTGACCCCAAAGTTGGTTTGGTGACTCTAAGGACAGGTGAGTGATCCCAAGGACAAGTGGGTGACCCCAAGGACAGGTGGGTGACCCCATGACCAGGTGGGTGACCCCAAGGACAGGTGGGTGACCCCAAGGACAGGTGAGTGACCCCAAGGACAGGTGGGTGACCCCAAGGATGACCCCAAGGACAAGTCGGTGACCCTAAACCCAGCTGATGACCCCATGACCAGGTGGGTGACCCCAAGGACAGGTGAGTGACCCCATGACCAGGTGGGTGACCCCAAACCAAGTTAGTGACCCCAAGGCCAGGTGGGTGACCCCAAGGACAGGTGAGTGACCCCATGACCAGGTGGGTGACCCCAAGGACAGGTGAGTGACCCCAAGGACAGGTGAGTGACCCCATGACCAGATGGATGACCCCAAGGACAGGTGAGTGACCCCAAGGACAGGTGAGTGACCCCAAGGACAGGTGAGTGACCCCAAGGACAGGTGGGTGACCCCAAGGTTGGTTTGGTGACCCCAAGGACAGGTAATGACCCCAAGGACACATGAGTGACCCCAAGGACAGGTGGGTGACCCCAAGGTCAGTTTAGTGACCCCAGAACCGGGCTGGTGACCCCAAGAACAGGTGGGTGACCTCAAGGACAGGTGGGTGACCCCAAGACCAGGTGAATGACCCCATGACCAGATAGACAACCCCAAGGACAGGTGAGAGACCCCATGACCAGGTAGACGACCCCAAGGACAGGTTGATGACCCCAAGAACAGGTGAGTGACCCTATGACCAAGTAGATGACCCCATGACCAGGTGGGTAACCCCAAGGACAGGTGAGTGACCCCAAGGACAGGTGAGTGACCCCATGACCAGGTGGGTGACCCCAAGGACAGGTGAGTGACCCCAAGGACAGGTGAGTGACCCCATGACCAGGTAGATGACCCCAAGGACAGGTGGGTGACCCCAAGGCCAGGTGAGTGACCCCAAGGCCAGGTGAGTGACCCCAGGGCGGGGCCGGTGGCTGACCTTTGACCTTGTGCGAGGCGGCCGCGCGCACCTCGGCCTCACAATCCTTCATCAGGCTCTGGAAGGCGCCCACCAGGTCGGTCTTGGTGATCTCGGGGCCCACGGCGCGCTGCAGCTGTGGGGGCGGGGCGTGGGCGGGCAGGTGGGCACAGGTGTGTGCAACAGGTGTGCACAGGTGTGCACAGGTGTGCCCAGGTGTGCCCATAGGTGTGTCCTGAATGTGTGTCCAGGTGTGCCCACAGGTGTGCCCAGATACACCCACAGGTGTGCCCAGATACACCTACAGGTGTGCCCAGGTGTGCCCCACAGGTGTGCACAGGTGTGCCCAGATACACCCACAGGTGTGCCCAGATACACCCACAGGTGTGGCCCTGCTATGCCCACAGGTGTGCCCCACAGGTGTGCCCAAGTGTGCCCACAGGTGTGCCCCAGGTGTGTCCCTGGTGTGTCCTATAATGTGCCACACGGCTGCCCAGGTGTGCCCACAGGTGTGCCCACAGGGCTGCCCAGGTGTGCCCACAGGTGTGCCCACAGGGCTGCCCAGGTGTGCCCACAGGTGTGCCCACAGGGCTGCCCAGGTGTACCCACAGGTGTGCCCAGGTGTGCCCCCAGATGAGTCCAGGTGTGTGCCCAGGTGTGCCCCAGGTACACCCACAGGTGTGCCCCAGGTGTGCCCCACTGTGCCCAGGTGTGCCCATAGGTGTGTCCTGACTGTACCCCACAGGTGTGCCCAGGTGTGTCCTGAATGTGTGTCCAGGCGTGTGCCCAGGTGTGCTAAGATACACCCACAGGTGTGCCCAGATACACCCAGAGGTGTGGCCCTACTATGCCCACAGGTGTGCCCAAGTGTGCCCACAGCTGTGCCCAGGTGTGCCCCAGGTGTGCCCCCAGGTGTGTCCTGAATGTGTGTCCAGGTGTGTCCCCAGGTGTGTCCCTGGTGTGTCCTGTAATGTGCCACACGGCTGCCCAGGTGTGCCCACAGGTGTGCCCACAGGTGTGCCCAGGTGTGCCCCCAGATGAGTCCAGGTGTGTGCCCAGGTGTGCCCCAGGTACACCCACAGGTGTGCCCCAGGTGTGCTCCACAGGTGTGCACAGGTGTGCCCCAGGTACACCCACAAGTGTGCCCCAGGTGTGCTCCACAGGTGTGCACAGGTGTGCCCAAGTGTGCCCCACAGGTGTGTCCTGAATGTGTGTCCAGGTGTGCCCACAGGTGTGCCCAGATACACCCACAGGTGTGGCCCTGCTATGCCCACAGGTGTGCCCCAGGTGTGCCCCACAGGTGTGCCCCAGGTGTGCCCCACTGTGCCCAGGTGTGCCCATAGGTGTGTCCTGACTGTGCCCCACAGGTGTGCCCAGGTGTGCCCACAGGTGTGCCCAGATACCCCCACAAATGTGCCCCACAGGTGTGCCCACAGGTGTACTGCCCCCAAGTGTGCCCAGGTGTGTCCCCAGGTGTGTGCTGAGTGCGCCCCCAGGTGTACCCAGGTGTGTCCTGGGTGTGTGTCCAGGTGTCCCCAGGTGTGCCCCAGGTACACCCACAGGTGTGTCTGGGTGTGTGCCCGGGTGTGTGCCCAGGTTTGCCCACAGGTGACTCCAGGTGTGCCCACGTGTGTCCTAAATGTGTGTCCAAGTGTGCCCCCAGGTGTCCCCAGGTGTGCCCAGGTGTGTCCCCAGGTGTCCCCAGGTGCCCCAAATCCCCCAAATTCCCCCAATTTTCTCCAATTTCTCCCCAATTTTCTCAAACTTTCACCGATTTTCCCCCAGTTTTTTTCCCCCAGGTGTCCCCACGTGTCCCCAGGTGTGCCCAGGTGCCCCGAATTCCTCCAATTTCCCCCAATTTTCTCCAATTTCTCCCCAATTTCCCCAAATTTTCACCGATTTTCCCCCAGTTTTTTTCCCCCAGGAGCCCCCAGGTGTCCCCAGGTGTCCCCAGGTGTCCCCAGGTGTGCCCAGGTGCCCCAAATCCCCCAAATTTTCTCCAATTTCCCCTCAATTTTCTCAAACTTTCACCGATTTTCCCCCAGTTTTTTCCCCCAGGAGCCCCCATGTGTCCCCAGGTGCCCCCAGGTGTCCCCAGGTGTGCCCAGGTGTCCCCAGGTGCCCCAAATCCCCCAATTTTCTCCAATTTCCCTCAATTTTCTCAAACTTTCACCGATTTTCCCCCAGTTTTTTTCCCCCATGTGCCCCCAGGTGTCCCCAGTGCCCCCAGGTGTCCCCAGGTGTGCCCAGGTGTGCCCAGGTGCCCCAAATCCCCCAAATCCCCCAAATTTTCTCCAATTTCCCCTCAATTTTCTCAAACTTTCACCGATTTTCCCCCAGTTTTTTTCCCCCATGTGCCCCCAGGTGTCCCCAGGTGCCCCCAGGTGTCCCCAGGTGTGCCCAGGTGTGCCCAGGTGCCCCAAATCCCCCAAATTCCTCCCAATTTCCCCTCAATTTTCTCAAACTTTCACCGATTTTCCCCCAGTTTTTTTCCCCCAGGAGCCCCCAGGTGTCCCCAGGTGCCCCCAGGTGTGCCCAGGTGCCCCCAGGTGTGCCCAGGTACCTCGGTGAACTTGTCGGCCACCATGTAGCGCACGCGCCAGGATTTGTCCTCGGCCGCCTGGCGCAGCGTGGGCATCACCAACCCCTCGAGCTCCTCCTGCGGCAGCAGCTGCGCGATGCTCACGCACGCCTCCACCGCCAGCAGCCGCACCGAGTCCTGCAGGTGAGCACAGGTGTGCACAGGTGAGCACAGGTGAGCCTCAGGTAACCTCCAGATGAGCCACAGTTAACTCATAAACAGCCCCACAGGTAATTTATCCTAATTCAAGTTTCTACTGCCAATAATTGCACTGAGTCCTGCACACAGGTGAGCACAGGTGTGCACAGGTGAGCACAGGTAACCCCCAGGTAATCCCCAGGTAAGCCACAGGTAACCCATTAAAAATCCCCCAGGTAATCCCCAGGTAATCTCTCCTAATTCAAACTTCTACTGCCAATAATTGCACTGAGTCCTGCACACAGGTGAGCACAGGTGTGCACAGGTGAGCCTCAGGTGTGCACAGGTAACCCACAAATGTGTCCACGTTATCTACAGGTAACCCTCCCAACACACGGCTCCACCGCCAGCAGCCACACCGAGTCCTGCAGGTGAGCACAGGTGTGCACAGGTGTGCACAGGTGAGCCTCAGGTAAACCCCAGGTCAGCCACAGGTAACTCATAAATAGCCCCACACATAATCTCCTCTAATTCAAGTTTCTACTCTCAATAATTGCACTGAGTCCTCCACACAGGTGAGCCTCAGGTGTGCACAGGTGAGCACAGGTAACCCCCAGGTAACCCCCAGGTAAGCCACAGGTAACCCATTAAAAATCCCCCAGGTAATCCCCAGGTAATCTCTCCTAATTCAAACTTCGACTGGCAAAAGTTGCACTGAGTCCTGCACACAGGTGTGCACAGGTGTGCACAGGTGAGCACAGGTGAGCACAGGTGTGCACAGGTGAGCACAGGTGAGCCTCAGGTAACCCCCAGGTGAGCCACAGGTAACTCATAAATAGCCCCACAGGTAATTCCCCTAATTTAAGTTTCTACTGCCAATAATTGCACTGAGTCCTGCACACAGGTGAGCACAGGTGAGCACAGATGAGCACAGATGAGCCTCAGGTGTGCACAGGTAACCCATAAATGTGTCCATGTTATCTACAGGTAACCCTCCCAACACACGGCTCCACCGCCAGCAGCCGCACTGAGTCCTGCAGGTGAGCACAGGTGTGCACAGGTGTGCACAGGTAATCCCCAGGTGTGCACAGGTAACCCCCAGATGCACCTAAATGACCACCCAGGTGTGCCCAGGTGCCCCCAGGTGCTCCCAGGTATTCCCAAACCTCCCCAGGTGCTCCCCAGGTGAGCCCAGGTGCATCCAGGTGTGCCCAAATACACCCAGGTACAACTAAATGACCACCCAGGTGTGCCCAGGTACATCCAGGTGCCCCTAAGCCCCCCCAGGTGCATCCAGGTGCCCCCAGACCCCTCCCAGGTACTCCCAAGCCCCTCCCAGGTGTTCCTGAGCCCCGCCCAGGTGCGCCAGGTGCATCCAGGTGTGCACAGGTAACCCCCAGATACACCTAAATGACCACTCAGGTGTGCCCAGGTGCTCCCAAGCCCCTCCCAGGTGATCCTGAGCCCTGCCCAGGTGTGCCCAACCCCCTCCAGGTGTTCTCAAGCCCCCCCGAACCTCCCCAGGTGCCCTCCAGGTACCCCCAGTTCCCTCCCAGGTGCTCCCAAGCCCCTCCCAGGTGTTCCCCAAGCCCCCCCCAAACCTCCCCAGGTGCCCCCCAGGTGTTCCCAAACCCCTCCAGGTGTTCCCAAGCCCCGCCCAGGTGCGCCAGGTGCACCAGGTGTGCCCAGATACACCCAGGTGCCCCCTCAGGTGTTCCCAACCCCCTCCAGGTGCCTCCCAGGTGCCCCCAAGCCCCACCCAGTTGCCCCCAGGTGCATCCAGATGTCCCTCAGGTGTTCCCAAGTCCCTCCCAAACCTCCCCAGGTGCCCCCCAGGTGTTCCCAAACCCCTCCAGGTGTTCCCAAACCCCCCCAGGTGTTCCCAAACCCCCCCAGGTGTTCCCAGGCCCCGCCCAACCCCGCCCAGGTGATCCCAGGTGCATCCAGGTGCCCCCCAGATGCCCCCAGTTCCCTCCCAGGTGTGCCCAAGCCCCTCCCAGGTGTTCCCAAACCTCTCCAGGTGTTCCCAAACCTCCCCAGGTGTTCCCAAACCCCCCCAGGTGTTCCCAAACCCCACCCAGGTGCCCCCAAGCCCCGCCCAGCCCCGCCCAGGTGATCCCAGGTGCATCCAGGTGTCCCCCAGATGCCCCCAGTTCCCTCCCAGGTGTTCCCAACTCCCTCCCAGGTGTTCCCAAACCCCTCCAGGTGTTCCCAAGCCCCGCCCAGGTGCGCCAGGTGCATACAGGTGTGCCCAGATACACCCAGGTGCCCCCTCAGGTGTTCCCAACCCCCTCCAGGTGCCTCCCAGGTGCCCCCAAGCCTCACCCAGTTGCCCCCAGGTGCATCCAGATGTCCCTCAGGTGTTCCCAAGCCCCCCCTAAACCTCCCCAGGTGCCCCCCAGGTGTTCCCAAACCCCCCCAGGTGTTCCCAAACCTCCCCAGGTGTTCCCAAGCCCCTCCAGGTGTTCCCAACTCCCTCCCAGGTGTTCCCAACTCCCTCCCAGGTGTTCCCAAGCCCCTCCAGGTGTTCCCAAGCCCCCCCAAACCTCCCCAGGTGCCCCCCAGGTGTTCCAAAGCCCCTCCCAGGTGCTCCCAAGTCCCGCCCAGCCCCACCCAGGTGTTCCCAAGCCCCTCCCAGGTATTTCCAAACCTCCCCAGGACCCCCCAGGTGCCCCCAGGCCCCGCCCAGGTGTTCCCAGGTGCTCCCAGGTGTTCCCAGGTGTTCCCAGGTGCTCCCAGGTGCTCCCAGGTGCCCCCAGGCCCCGCCCAGGTGTTCCCAGGTGTTCCCAGGTGCTCCCAGGTGTTCCCAGGTGTTCCCAGGTGCTCCCAGGTGCCCCCAGGTGCGCCGTACCTGCTCGTCGGAGGCCAGGTTGGAGAACATGGGGATGATCTCGCTCTTGACGTGCTCCAGCTCCAGCACCTTGGCGAACTCGCCCAGCTTGGAGGCGGCCGCGCGCCGCACCATGGGCGTGTCGTCCGAGCACAGGTTCCGGAAGTACCTGGGGGCACACCTGGGGGTCACCTGGGGGCACCTGGATACACCTGAGCACACCTGGGGGTCACCTCGGGGCACCTGGATACACCTGAGGTTCACCTGGGGGCACCTGGGGGTCACCTAAGGGGGCACCATGGGCGCGTGTCGTCTGAGCACAGGTTCCAGAAGTACCTGGGGGCACACCTGGGGGTCACCTGGGGGCACCTGGGCACACCTGGGCACACCTGGGTATGGCTCAGGGTCACCTGGGTACACCTGGATACACCTGAGCACACTTGGGTACACCTGGGGGTCACCTGAGCACACCTGGGCACACCTGGAGGTCACCTGGATACATCTAAGGGTCATCTAAATACACTTAGGAACAGCCCAGGGCCATCTAAATACACCTGGGTACACCTGGGGGTCACTTGGATACACCTGGGCACACCTGGATACACCTGGGTACACCTGAGTATGGCTCAGGGTCAGCTAGGGGTCACCTGGATACACCTGGGGTCACCTGGGGGTCACCTAAGAGGGCACCATGGGCGTGTTGTCGGAGCACAGGTTCCGGAAGTACCTGTGGGCACACCTGGGTGTCACCTGGGCACACCTGGATACACCTGGGGGCACCTAAATACACCTGGGGGCACCTGGGTGTCACCTAAGAGGGCACCATGGGCGTGTCATCCAAGCACAGGTTCCAGAAGTACCTGGGGGCACACCTGGGGGTCACCTGGGGGCACCTGGGGGCACCTGGATACACCTGGGGATCACCTGGGCACACCTGGATACACCTGAGTACACCTGGGGGTCACCTGGGGGCACCTGGATACACCTGGGATGAGTTGGTGACCCTGGGGTCATTTCAATGACCTCACACCCATCTCAGTGACCCCAGGGATGGTTTGGTGACCTTCTGGTCATCCCAGTGACCTCGCACCCATCTCAGTGACCTTGTGGTCATCTCAGTGACCCCAAACCCAACTCAGTGACCCTGTGGTCATCTCAGTGACCCTGTGGTCATCTCAGTGACCCCACACCCACCTCAGTGACCCTGTGGTCATCTCAGTGACCTCAGGAATGGGTTGGTGACCCTGTGGTCATCGGAGTGACCCCACACACATCTCAGTGACCCTGTGGTCATCTCAGTGACCTCACACCCATCTCAATGACCCCAGGGATGGGTTGGTGACCCTGTGGTCATCTCAGTGACCCTGTGGTCATCTCAGTGACCTCACACCCATCTCAGTGACCCCACACCCAACTCATTGACCCTGTGGTCATCCCAGTGACCCCACCACCACCCCCATGACCCCCTGACCCCTGTGGTCACTCACTGGCGCAGCTCGGCCTTGACAGGACTGGACACCCGTGGGTAGCAGACGCTGAAGAGGCCGCAGGGTCAGTGACCCTTTGGTCATCTCAGTGACCTCACACCCATCTCAGTGACCCCAGGGATGGTTTGGTGACCTTCTGGTCACCTCAGTGACCTCACACCCATCTCAGTGACCCTGGGGTCACCTGAGTGACCTCACACCCATCTCAGTGACCTCACACCCATCTCAGTGACCCTGTGGTCATCTCAGTGACCCCACACCTGGCCCAGTGACCTTGTGGTCATCTCAGTGACCCCTGGGATGGTCTGGTGACCTTCTGGTCACCTGAGTGACCTCACACCCATCTCAGTGACCCCGTGGTCATCTCAGTGACCCTATGGTCATCTGAGTGACCTCACACCCATCTCAGTGACCCTGTGGTCATTTCAGTGACCCCACACCCATCTCAGTGACCTTTTGGTCATCTCAGTGACCCCAGGGATGGTTTGGTCACTGTGTGGTCACCTCAATGATCCCACACCCATCTCAGTGACCCCACCCTGACCTCCCTGACCCCTTGACCCCTGTGGTCACTCACTGGCGCAGCTCGGCCTTGACAGGACTGGACACCCGTGGGTAGCAGACGCTGAAGAGGCCGCAGGGTCAGTGACCCTTTGGTCATCTCTATGACCCTGTGGTCATCTCAATGACCACAACAATGGGTTGGTGACCCTGTGGTCATCTGAGTGACCTCACACCCACCTCAGTGACCCTGTGGTCATCTCAGTGACCTTGTGGTCATCTCAGTGACCCCAGGGATAGTTTGGTGACCCTGTGGTCATCTCAGTGACCCTGTGGTCACCTGAGTGACCTCACACCCATCTCAATGACCCCAGGGATGGGTTGGTGACCCTGTGGTCATCTCAGTGACCCTGTGGTCATCTCAGTGACCCCACACCCATCTCAGTGACCTCACACCCATCTCAGTGACCTCACACCCATCTCAGTGACCCCACACCTGGCCCAGTGACCCTGTGGTCATCTCAGTGACCTCACACCCATCTCAGTGACCCTGTGGTCATCTCAGTGACCTCACACCTATCTTAATGACCCCAGGGATGGTTTGATGACCTTCTGGTCACCTCAGTGACCCCATCCCTATCTCAGTGACCCCACACCTGGCCCAGTGACCTTGTGGTCATCTCAATGACCTCAAGAATGGGTTGGTGACCTTGTGGTCATCTCAGTGACCTCACACCCACCTCAGTGACCCTGTGGTCATCTCAATGACCCTGTGGTCACCTCAGTGACCCTGTGGTCATCTCAGTGACCCTGTGGTCATCTCAGTGACCCCAGGGATAGTTTGGTGACCCTGTGGTCATCTCACTGACCTCACACCCAACTCAGTGACCTTGTGGTCACCTCAGTGACCCCAAACCCAACTCAATGACCCTGTGGTCACCTCAGTGACCTCAGGAATGGGTTGGTGACCCTGTGGTCACCTGAGTGACCTCACACCCATCTCAGTGAGCCTGTGGTCATCTCAGTGACCCCACACCCATCTCAGTGACCCTGTGGTCATCCCAGTGACCTCACACCCATCTCAGTGACCCTGTGGTCATCTCGGTGACCCTGTGGTCATCTCAGTGACTCCACCCCCATCTCAGTGACCCCACACCCATCTCAGTGACCCCACCCTGACCTCCCTGACCCCCTGACCCCTGTGGTCACTCACTGGCGCAGCTCGGCCTTGACAGGACTGGACACCCGTGGGTAGCAGACGCTGAAGAGGCCGCAGGCCGAGGTGCGCGACGTGAACCAATCGCCCCCGGCCAGGCGCTTGACCAGCGGCACGAAGTGACCCTCGAGGTCGGGTGGGGAGTGTTCGTGGGACACGGCCCGGAGAGACTCCACGGCTTTGTCCCGCACCACCGTCTCCTCCACCGTGGCCAGGCTCTCCAGGGGGGGCTGCGGACAGATGGACATTGGGTGGTCAGACGGACACTGGGTGGTCAGGTGGACATTGGGTGGTCAGGTGGACACTGGGTGGTCAGATGGACATTGGGTGGTCAGGTGGACATTGGGTGGTCAGATGGACATTGAGTGGTCAGATGGACATTGGGTGGTCAGGTGGACATTGAGTGGTCAGGTGGACACTGGGTGGTCAGATGGACATGGAGTGGTCAGAAAACCATGGAGTGGTCAGATGGACACCAGGTGGTCAGATGGACACCAGGTGGTCACACGGACGTGGACTGGTCAGAGGAACATGGTGTGGTCAGAGGAACATGGAGAGGTCAGATGGACACCAGGTGGTCAGAGGAACACGGGATGGACAGATGGACACCAAGTAGAGAGAGGAACATGGAGTGGTCAGATGGACATTGGCTGGTCAGATGGACATGGAGTGGTCAGAAGGATACGGGGTGGTCAGAGGAACATGGGATGGAGAGATGGACACAGGGTGGTCAGATGGATGTGGAGTGGTCAGATGAACATGGAGTGGTCAGATGGACATTGGGTGGTCAGATGGACATTGAGTGGTCAGATGGACATTGGGTGGTCAGATGGATGTAGAGTGGTCAGATGGACGTAGAGTGGTCAGATGGACATTGGGTGGTCAGGTGGACATTGAGTGGTCAGATGGACATTGGGTGCTCAGATGGACATTGGGTGGTCAGATGGACATTGGGTGGTCAGATGGACTTTAGGTGGTCAGGTGGACATTGGATGGTCAGGTGGACATTGGATGGTCAGATGGACATTGAGTGGTCAGATGGACATTGAGTGGTCAGATGGACATTGGGTGGTCAGATGGACATTGAGTGGTCAGATGGACATTGGGTGGTCAGATGGACATTGGGTGGTCAGGTGGACATTGGGTGGTCAGGTGGACATTGGGTGGTCAGGTGGACATTGGGTGGTCAGGTGGACATTGAGTGGTCAGATGGACATTGGGTGGTCAGATGGACATTGGGTGGTCAGGTGGACATTGGGTGGTCAGATGGACATTGAGTGCTCAGATGGACATTGGGTGGTCAGATGGACATTGAGTGGTCAGGTGGACATGGGGTGGTCAGGTGGACATTGGGTGGTCAGATGGACGTAGAGTGGTCAGATGGACATTGGGTGGTCAGGTGGACATTGGGTGGTCAGATGGACATTGAGTGGTCAGATGGACGTAGAGTGGTCAGGTGGACATTGGGTGGTCAGATGGACATTGAGTGGTCAGATGGACATTGAGTGGTCAGATGGACATTGGGTGGTCAGATGGACTTTAGGTGGTCAGGTGGACATTGAGTGGTCAGGTGGACATTGGGTGGTCAGGTGGACATTGGGTGGTCAGGTGGACATTGGGTGGTCAGATGGACATTGGGTGGTCAGATGGACATTGAGTGGTCAGGTGGACATTGGGTGGTCAGATGGACATTGAGTGGTCAGATGGACATTGAGTGGTCAGGTGGACATTGGGTGGTCAGATGGACATTGGGTGGTCAGATGGACACTGGGTGGTCAGATGGACATTGGGTGGTCAGATGGACACGGGATGGACAGATGGACACAGGATGGACACAGGATCCAGGTTTGGAGGTCCCAGGTGTGTTCCAGCCCCTCCCAGGTGAATTTTTGGGGTCCCCAGGTGCATTTTTGGGGTCCCCAGGTGTATTTTAGAGCTCCCCAGGTGTATTTCGGGCTCCCAAATGAATTTTTGGTTCCCCAGGTGAATTTTAGGCTTCCAAATGAATTTTTGGGTTCTTCAGGTGAATTTTGGGCTCCCAAATGAATTTTTGGGTTCCTCAGGTGTGTTTTGGGGTCCCCAGGTGCATTTTTGGTTCCCCAGGTGAATTTTTGAGTCCCCAGGTGAATTTTTAAGTCCCCAGATGAATTTTTGGGCCCCCAGGTGTGTTCTGAGGTTCCCCAGGTGTATTTTTGGTTCCCCAGGTGAATTTTGGGCTCCCAAATGAATTTTTGGCGTCCCCAGGTGTGGTTTTGACTCCCCAGGTGTATTTTTGAGTCCCCAGGTGAATTTTTAAGTCCTCAGGTGCATTTTTGGTTCCCCAGGTGAATTTTTGGCTCCCCAGGTGCATTTTGGGCTCCCAAATGAATTTTTGGGGTCCCCAGGTGCATTTTTGGTTCCCCAGGTGAATTTTTGGCTCCCCAGGTGCATTTTGGGCTCCCAAATGAATTTTTGGGGTCCCCAGGTGCATTTTGGGGTCCCCAGGTGAATTTTTGGCTCCCCAGTTGCATTTTGGGCTCCCAAATGAATTTTTGGGTTCCCCAGGTGTGTTTTGGGGTCCCCAGGTGCATTTTAGGGCTCCGAAATGAACTTTTGGGGTCCCCAGGTGCATTTTTGGGTCTCCCAGGTGTATTTTGGGCTCCCAAATGAATTTTTGAATTCCCCAGGTGCATTTTTGGCTCCCCAGGTGCATTTTAGAGTCCCCAGGTGAATTTTTGAGTCCCCAGGTGCATTTTAGGGCTCCCAAATGAATTTTTGGGGTCCCCAGGTGAATTTTTGGCTCCCCAGGTGAATTTTTGGCTCCCCAGGTGCATTTTAGAGTCCCCAGGTGAATTTTTGAGTCCCCAGGTGCATTTTAGGGCTCCCAAATGAATTTTTTGGTTCCCCAGATGTGTTTTGGGCTCCCCAGGTGTGTTTTGGGGGCTCCCCAAGTGAATTGGGTTCCCCAGGTGCATTTTGGGCTCCCAAATGAATTTTTGGGTTCCCCAGGTGTGTTTTGGGGGCTCCCCAGGTGAATTGGGTTCCCCAGGTATATTTTGGGCTCCCAAATGAATTTTTGGATTCCCCAGGTACATTTTTGAGTCCCCAGGTGCATTTTTGAGTCCCCAGGTGAATTTTTGAATTCCCAGGTAAATTTTTGGCTCCCCAGGTGCATTTTAGAGCTCCCCAGGTGAGTTTTGACTCCCCAGGTGAGTTTTGAGTCCCCAGGTGCATTTTTAGCCCCCCAGGTGAGTTCTGGGGACTCCCAGGTGCATTTTTGGGGTCCCCAGGTGCATTCTGGGCTCCCAAATGAATTTTTGGGGTCCCCAGGTGAATTTTTGGCTCCCCAGGTGCATTTTAGGACTCCCAGGTGCATTTTAGAGCTCCCCAGGTGCATTTTTGACTCCCCAGGTGTATTTTGGGCTCCCCAGGTGAATTTTTGGCTCCCCAGGTGAATTTTTGGCTCCCCAGGTGCATTTTGGGCTCCCAAATGAATTTTTGAATTCCCAGGTAAATTTTTGGCTCCCCAGGTGCATTTTAGAGCTCCCCAGGTGAGTTTTGAGTCCCCAGGTGCATTTTTAGCCCCCCAGGTGAGTTCTGGGGACTCCCAGGTGCATTTTTGGGGTCCCCAGGTGTATTTTGGGCTCCCAAATGAATTTTTGGATTCCCCAGGTACATTTTTGAGTCCCCAGGTGCATTTTAGAGCTCCCCAGGTGAATTTTGGGACTCCCAGGTGCATTTTAGAGCTCCCCAGGTGCATTTTGGAGTGCCCAGGTGCATTTTAGAGCTCCCCAGGTGAATTTTGGGACTCCCAGGTGAATTTTTGGCTCCCCAGGTGCATTTTAGAGCTCCCCAGGTGAGTTTTGAGTCCCCAGGTGCATTTTTAGCCCCCCAGGTGAGTTCTGGGGACTCCCAGGTGCATTTTTGGGGTCCCCAGGTGTATTTTGGGCTCCCAAATGAATTTTTGGATTCCCCAGGTGCATTTTTGAGTCCCCAGGTGAATTTTGGGACTCCCAGGTGAATTTTTGGCTCCCCAGGTGCATTTTAGAGCTCCCCAGGTGAGTTTTGACTCCCCAGGTGAGTTTTGAGGCCCCCCAGGTGAATTTTTTGGGGTGTTCCTTACCAGCAGACAATGCACGAACTCGGGGCCTCCCACGAGGGCGGTGAAGGTTCCCAACTGCTCGGCCAAGGCCAGCAGCACCTCGTCCTCATCGTAGATGGTGTCTGCCACAGCCCAGGTGACACACCTGTCACTCACCTGGCCCTTCCTGCACCTGTCAATCATCCCCAAGCCCCGCCCACCATCCCCAAGCCACGCCCACCCCTCCAAACAGCTCCACGGGGTGGAATTTTGGGGGTGAGGGAGGAATTTTGGGATCTCTCAGGGTCTCCCCACCCTCACCCAGATTTTGGGACCCCCTCATTCAGATTTTAGGGATCCCACCTCCCAAATTTTGGGACCCCCTCACCCAAATTTTAGGGATCCCTCCCCCCAAATTTTGGGACCCCCTCACCCAGATTTTAGGGACTCCTCCCTTCAAATTTTGGGACTCCCTCACCCCAAATTTTGGGACCCCCTCACCCCAAATTTTGGGACCCCCTCACCCAAATTTTGGGACCCCTTCACCCAGATTTTAGGGCGCCCTTCCCCCTAAATTTTAGGACCCCCTCACCCCAAATTTTAGGGAGCCCTCCCCTCAAATTTTGGGACCCCCTCATTCAGATTTTAGGGATCCCTCCTCCCAAATTTTGGGACCCCTTCACCCAGATTTTAGGGCGCTCTTCCCCCCAAATTTTAGGACCTCCTCACCCAGATTTTAGGGACTCCTCCCTTCAAATTTTGGGACCCCCTCACCCAAATTTTGGGACCCCCTCACCCAGATTTTAGGGACTCCTCCCTTCAAATTTTGGGACTCCCTCACCCCAAATTTTGGGACCCCCTCACCCAAATTTTGGGACCCCCTCACCCAAATTTTGGGATCCCCTCACCCAAATTTTAGGGATCCCTCCCCCCAAATTTTGGGACCCCCTCACCTAGATTTTAGGGACCCCTCCCCCCAAATTTTGGGACCCCCTCACCCAGATTTTAGGGACCCCTCCCCCCAAATTTTGGGACCCCCTCAGTTACCGGTGAGGAAAGGGAGGAGCTCGCTGCGGGTTCGCTCCACACCCAGAGCCAGCGCGATGGTCGAGAGTTTCTTGATGCTGTTGAGCCGTAGCTGGGGGGGTGAGGGGGGAAAATTTTAAGGAAAAATTTGAGGAATTTGGGAAAAAATTCCGCTGGGAATTGCTCCCCTCACGAGTAAACCCCGCCCCCGATGTGCCGCAGCCAATCAGGAGCGGCGTCTCACGGCGCTGCAGCGACCCCGCGGAAGAAAGGAGCTCCGCGATTGGCTGCGCCGAGTCCCGCCCACGCCGGCGGCAACCAATGGCGAGCGGCGCTGCTTCGGCCTCGCGCTGCTATTGGCCGCAGCGAGGAGAGGGGCGGGAGCAGAGCCGCGCTGCCCCGCCGCTAGGGGGCGCAACGGAGGGCGGGGTGAATTCCCCCCCCCCCACCACCAATCAGAACGCGCCTAACAAAACCGCCGGCCAATCAGAGCGCGCCTCTCACCGCAACCACCCCAGCGACCACAACTGCCCCACACATGTAACGCCGCCGCCCATTCGCCCGCGCCTGAGGGGACCAGGCCGCCTCAACCAATCAGCGTGCCCGTCTCATGGCGGCCATCAGCAACGGGGCCGCGGCGAGCGGGGAGACGGCGGTCGGGCCTTGAGGCCGCGGAAAGACCCCGAGGCCGCGGAAAAGCCCCGGAGGGATCGCGGCGAAGCCCCGGCGGCGTTACCTGCACGTCCTCGTTGCGGAGCTCGTCGATGAGCACTGCGATGGGGTAAAGCGAATCGTCGCCGTCCGCCGCCGCCATCTTCGCCGCTGCCGCCGCCCCGGCTCTGAGGGGCCGTACGGGGCCGCCCGCTCCGCTCCTGCAGGGCTTCCGCTACGCTGATTGGTCGGCGTCTGCTCAGCGTCTCTTCCCATTGGTGCAGGGCGCTGTCCGTCAGGGTAAACCCCGCCCCTGCGACGGCGCGCTGCCTCGGGCGTTGATTGGACGACGCGGTTGATTGACAGCGCGGGGGGGCGGGGCCAGGCGTTGCTTGGTAACGCGGGGCCGCCGTGTTGGAGGCCGGGATGAACTGGGACGAACTGGGAGGAACTGGGAGCGAACTGGGACGCACTGGGAGCTTCCGGATCGTATTGGGACACACCGGAATCCCCTTGGGTCAAACTGGGACAAACTGGGACCCACCAAGGCGTGAACTGGGAGCTACTGGGTTATACTGGGACACCCCGGGGTCAAACTGGGACAAACTGGGAGCCCTCCGGAGCTGAACTGGGACGTGTTGGGTCATACTGGGAAGCACTGGGACAAACTGGGACGTGTTGGGTCATACTGGGACAAACTGGGACCCACCAAGATGTGAACTGGGAGCTACTGGGTTATACTGGGACACCCCGGGGTCAAACTGGGACAAACTGGGAGCCCTCCGGAGCTGAACTGGGACGTGTTGGGTCATACTGGGACAAACTGGGAGCCCTGCGGAGCTGAACTGGGACGTGTTGGGTCATACTGGGACAAACTGGGACCAGTCTGGGCCTGAACTGGGAGCTGCTGGGACACACTGGGACAAACTGGGACGCACTGGGAACCCCTGCAGTGCCAAACTGGTTTATACTGGGACCCACCCGCAGTAAAACCCAGTTAAAACCAGTTAAAACCAGTAAAAATGGGGCAGGGCTTGGCCCCGCCCACTTAAACACGCCCCCCGCATAAACAATGACGTCATCGACTGGCCACGCCTTTATTGGGGTGGGGGGAAGGCACTGGGAGGGGGCTGGGCCAGACTGGAAGGCACTGGGATGAACTGGGATGAACTGGGAGGGACTGGGAGGGACTGGCAGGGCACTGGGATGAACTGGGAGGGAACTGGGATGAACTGGGATGAACTGGGCCAGACTGGAAGGCACTGGGAGAGACTGGGATGGACTGGGATGGCACTGGGATGAACTGGGATGGCACTGGGATGAACTGGGATGGCACTGGGATGAACTGGGAAGGCACTGAGATGAACTGGGATGAACTGGGATGGCACTGGGATGAACTGGGAAGGCACTAAGATGGCGCTGGATGAACTGGGATGAACTGGGAAGGCACTGAGACAGCACTGGGCTGGACTGGGATGAATTGGGATGGAACTGGGATGAACTGGGAGGAACTGGGAGGGACTGGGAGTGACCAGGACAAACTGGGAGCCATTAAAAACCCAGCAGTGATGAACTGGGACCAACTGGTTCTTACTGGTATGGCACTGGGCTGAACTGGGAAGGGACTGAGAGTGAACTGGGATGGACTGGGAGGGACTGGGATGAACTGGGATGAACTGGGAAGACACCAGAACAAACTGGGAACCAATAAAAACCCACCAGTGCCAAACTGGTTCTTACTGATACAGCACCAGTACTGAACTGGGACAAACTGGTTCTTACTGGTATGGCTCTGGGCTGAACTGGGGTGAACTGGGAAGGACTGGGATGAACTGGGAGACCACTCAGATGAACTGGGAGGGACTGGGATGAACTGGGAGGGACCAGAACAAACCGGGAACCATTAAGAACCCAACAGCGCCGAACTGGTTCTTACTGATACAGCACAAGTACTGAACTGGGAATGAACTGGGACAGACTGGGATGAACTGGGAAGGACTGGGACAGACTGGGATGAACTGGGATGAACTGGGAAGGACTGGGATGAACTAGGAGGGACTGGGATGAACTGGGAAAGCACCAGGACTGGGAAGGAACCATTAAAACCCAGCAGCACCAAACTGGGATTGACTGATTCTTACTGGTGCTGAACTGGGAATGAACTGGGCCAAACTGGGATGAACTGAGACTGAACTGGGATAAACTGGGATGAACTGGGACTGAACTGGGAGGTCACTCAGATGAACTGGGATGAACTGGGAGGGACTGGGATAAACCAGGAACCAATAAAATCCCAACAGCGCCAAACTGGTTCTTAGTGCTATAGCACCAGTACTGAACTGGGAATGGACTGGAACAAACTGGGGCTGAACTGGGGTGAACTGGGATGAACTGGGAGGCCACTCAGATGAACTGGGAGGAATTGGGATGGACTGGGATGAACTGGGATGAACTGGGAAGGCACCAGAACAAACCAAACACCATTAAAACCCAGCAGCACCGAACTGGGATTGACTCATTCTTACTGGTACTGAACTGGGAATGAACTGGGAATGAACTGGGCCAAACTGGGATGAACTGGGACGAACTGGGATGAACTGGGAGGTCACTCAGATGAACTGGGATGAACTGGGACAAACTAGGAGGGACTGGGATGAACTGGAAAAGCACCAGGACTGGGAAGGAACCATTAAAACCCAGCAGCACCAAACTGGGATTGACTGATTCTTACTGGTACTGAACTGGGAATGAACTGGGCCAAACTGGGATGAACTGAGACTGAACTGGGATGAACTGGGAGGGACTGGGGCTGAACTGGGATGAACTGGGAGGCACTGGGATGAACTGGGACAAACTGAATACCATTAAGAACCCAATAGTGCCAAACTGGTTCTTATTGCTATAGCACCAGTAATGAACTGGGAATGAACTGGGACAAACTGGGACGGCACTGGAGTGAACTGGGGTGAACTGGGATGAACTGGGATGAACTGGGAGGCCACTCAGATGAACTGGAGGGAACTGGGAGGGACTGGGATGAACTGGGAAGGCACCAGAACAAACCGAACACCAGCAGCACCAAACTGGGATTGACTGATTCTTACTGGTGCTGAACTGGGAATGAACTGGGAATGAACTGGGCCAAACTGGGATGAACTGGAACTGAACTGAGATGAACTGGGAGGTCACTCAGATGAACTGGGATGAACTGGGACAAACTAGGAGGGACTGGGATGAACTGGGAAAGCACCAGGACTGGGAAGGAACCATTAAAACCCAGCAGCATCAAACTGGGATTGACTGATTCTTACTGGTGCTGAACTGGGAATGAACTGGGCCAAACTGGGACGAACTGGGGCTGAACTGGGATAAACTGGGATGAACTGGGACTGAACTGGGAGGTCACTCAGATGAACTGGGATGAACTGGGAGGGACTGGGATAAACCAGGAACCAATAAAATCCCAACAGCGCCAAACTGGTTCTTAGTGCTATAGCACCAGTACTGAACTGGGAATGAACTGGGACAGACTGGGATGAACTGGGGTGAACTGGGATGAACTGGGAGGCCACTCAGATGAACTGGGAAGAATTGGGATGGACTGGGATGAACTGGGATGAACTGGGAAGGCACCAGAACAAACCAAACACCATTAAAACCCAGCAGCATCAAACTGGGATTGACTGATTCTTACTGGGAATGAACTGGGAATGAACTGGGCCAAACTGGGATGAACTGGGATGAACTGGAACTGAACTGGGATGAACTGGGAAGGACTGGGATGAACTGGGCTGAACTAGGAGGGACTGGGATGAACTGGGAAAGCACCAGGACTGGGAAGGAACCATTAAAACCCAGCAGCACCAAACTGGGATTGACTGATTCTTACTGGTACTGAACTGGGAATGAACTGGGCCAAACTGGGACGAACTGGGCTGAACTGGGAGGCTCAGATGCAGCCGCTCTGCCTCAGTTTCTCCACCAGGCTCTCGACGTTCTCCACCTTCTGCCCCCCGGCCCTCGGGGGCGGCTCCGCCACCGACAGCACCCGAAGGCGCGGGGGCGCCCCGGGGACCCCGAGATCGGCGGCCGGGATCACCTCCAGGGGCTTCTTCTTGGCTTTCTGGGGAGAAAATTGGGAATTTTTAGGGATCTTGGGGATTTTAGGAATTTTAGGAATTTTTTGGAGATTTTTTGGGAATTTTTTGGGAATTTTTAGTGAATTTTTTGAAAATTTTAGGGATTTTTTGTGATTTTTTTGGAATTTTTTTGGAGTTCTGGGGGGGATTTTTTGGGATTTATTGGGGATTTTTATGGATGTAGGGAATTTTGGGAATTTTGGGAATTTTTGGGGATTTGGGGGAATTTTTTGGGGAATTTTTGTGGATTTTTTGTGGATTTTTGAGGGACTTTTTGTGAATTTTTTGTGGATTTGGGGGATTTAGGCTGGGATCACCTCCAGGGGCTTCTTCTTGGCTTTCTGGGGAGAAAATTCCGGAAAAATTGGGAATTTGGGGGAATTTAGGGAATTTGGGGAATTTTAGGAATTTTTGGGGATTTTTTGGGAATTTTTTTGGGGATTTTTTAGTGAATTTTTTGCAAATTTTGGGGATTTTTTTGTGATTTTTTTGCGATTTTTTTGGAATTTTTTTGGAGTTCTGGGGGGGGGTTTATTGGGATTTATGGGGGATTTTTTTGATTTAGGGAATTTTGGGAATTTTGGGAATTTTTGGGGATTTGGGGGAATTTTTTGGGGAATTTTTGTGGATTTTTTGTGGATTTTTGAGGGACTTTTTGTGAATTTTTTGTGGATTTGGGGGATTTAGGCTGGGATCACCTCCAGGGGCTTCCTGGCTTTCTGGGGAGAAAATTTCGGAAAAATTGGGAATTTGGGGAATTTTGGGGAATTTTGGGGATTTTTGGGGGATTTTTGGGGATGTTTTGGGAATTTTTAGGGATTTTTTGGGGAATTTTTAGTGAATTTTTTGCAATTTTGCGGATTTTTTGTGATTTTTTTGCGATTTTTTTGGAATTTTTTTTGGAGTTCTGGGGGGGTTATTGGGATTTATTGGGGATTTTTATGGATTTAGGGAATTTTGGGAATTTTTGGGGATTTGGGGGAATTTTTTGGGGAATTTTTGTGGATTTTTTGTGGATTTTTGAGGGACTTTTTCTGAATTTTTTGTGGATTTGGGGGAATTTAGGCTGGGATCACCTCCAGGGGCTTCTTCTTGGCTTTCTGGGGAGAAAATTGGGAATTTTTAGGGATTTTGGGGATTTTAGGAATTTTAGGAATTTTTTGGAGATTTTTTGGGAATTTTTTGGGAATTTTTAGTGAATTTTTTGAAAATTTTAGGGATTTTTTGTGATTTTTTTGGATTTTTTTTGGAGTTCTGGGGGGGGGTTTATTGGGATTTATGGGGGATTTTTTTGATTTAGGGAATTTTGGGAATTTTGGGGGATTTGGGGGAATTTTTTGGGGAATTTTTGTGGAATTTTTGTGGATTTTTGAGGGACTTTTTCTGAATTTTTTGTGGATTTGGGGGATTTAGGCTGGGATCACCTCCAGGGGCTTCTTCTTGGCTTTCTGGGGAGAAAATTCCGGAAAAATTGGGAATTTGGGGGAATTTAGGGAATTTGGGGAATTTTAGGAATTTTTGGGGATTTTTTGGGATTTTTTGGGGATTTTTTAGTGAATTTTTTGCAAATTTTGGGGATTTTTTTGTGATTTTTTTGCGATTTTTTTGGATTTTTTTTGGAGTTCTGGGGGGGATTTTTTGGGATTTATTGGGGATTTTTATGGATGTAGGGAATTTTGGGACTTTTGGGAATTTTTGGGGATTTTGGGGATTTTTTAGGGATTTTTTGGGATTTTTTGGGGAATTTTTAGTGAATTTTTTGCAATTTTGGGGATTTTTTTTTGATTTTTCAAATTTTTTGGATTCCAGGGAATTCTTGGGGAATTTGGGGGATTTTTTGGAATTTTTTTTGGGTTTTTCTGGATTTGGGGGTGGGGTTTTTTTGGATTTTATTGGGGATTTATTAAAGATTTCTTTGGATTTTTGGGGGAAATTTTGGGGAATTTTTTTGAGATTTTTTGGGAATTTTGGGAATTGTTTGAGATAAATCCCTGATATTTTTGGGACAAACCCTCAATATTTTGGGGGAAATCCCTGGGATTTTTTGGGTGGGAAATCCCCAGGATTTTGGGAAATTCCTGGAATTTTTTGAGATAAATCCCCAATATTTTTGGGATAAATCCTTGGAATTTTTTGGATAAATCCCCGGAATTTTGAGAAATTTTTCTGGGATTTTTTTGGGACAAATCCCCGATATTTTTGGGATAAATCCCTCATATTTTTGGGACAAATCTCTGCAATTTTTGGGACAAATCCTCAATATTTTGGGGTAAATCTCTCATATTTTTCGGGGTAAATCTCCAATATTTTGGGAGTAAATCCCTGATATTTTGGGGATAAAGCCCTGATATTTTTGGGACAAAACCCCAATATTTTAGGAGTAAATCCCTGATATTTTTTGGATAAGTCCCCAATATTTTTGGGACAAATCTCTGGGATTTTGGGAAATTTTCTGGGATTTTTTTTTTGACAAATTCCTGGGGTTTTTGGGGTTAATCCCCATGATTTTTTGGACAAGTCCCCAATGTTTTTGAGATAAATCCCCGATATTTTAGGGATAAATGCCTGGAATTATGGGAAATTTTCTGGGATTTTTTGGGACAAATCCCCGATATTTTCAGGACAAATCCCCCATATTTTGGGGATAAATTCTTGATATTTTTGAGATAAATCCATGGGATTTTGGGGAAATTTTCTGGGATTTTTTGGGACAAATCTGTAATATTTTAGGGGTTAATCCCCAATATTTTGGGAGTAAATCCCTGTGATTTTTGGGGGTAAATCCCCGATATTTTTGGGACAAGTCCCTGATATTTTTGAGATAAATCCACGATATTTTAGGGATAAATCCCTGATATTTTTGGGACAAATCCCTGATATTTTGGGGACAAATCCCCAATACTTTTGGGCTAAACCCCTGGGATTTCAGGGAATTTTCTGGGAATTTTTGGGGACAAATTCCTGGGATTTTTTGGGAAAAATCCCCGATATTTTTGGGCCAAATCCTCAACACTTTTGAGATAAATCCCCAATAGTTTTGGGACAAATCCATGATATTTTTGGGCTAAGTCCCAAATATTTTTTGGATAAATCCCTGATATTTTGGGGGTTAATCCCCAATATTTTTGGGGCAAATCCCTGCAATTTTTAAGATAAATCCCCGATATTTTGGGAGTAAATCCCTGATATTTTTGGGCAAAATCCCCAATGTTTTTTAAAGAAATCCTCCATATTTTTGGGACAAATTCCCAATAATTTTGGGGTTAATCCCCATTATTTTTGGGCTCAATCCCTGGTATTTTTTGGGAATTTCAGGCTCTCACCATGATGTTGGGCAGCGTGGCGTAGCGGGGCTCGTTGAGCCGCAGGTCCGCGGTCAGCACGGCCGGGAGGCGCAACCGCAGCGTCTCCAATCCCCCGTCCACCTCCCGCTGCACCCGCACAGCGCCGGCCTCCAGCTCCACCCGCGAGGCAAACGTGCCCTGGGACACACCAGTATAAACTGGGAGCGTCCCAGTATGAACTGGGAGCCTCCCAGTATGAATTGAGCTCCCCCAGTTCCCGGAATTTCCCAACCCTAGGGGTGAATATATCCCGTGAGCCTCCGCGGCAAAGGGGTGAATAGATCCCATCATTCTCCGCGGCAAAGGGGTGAATATATCCCATGATCCTCGGCGGCAAAGGGGTGAATATATCCCATCATCCCTTGCGGTTTAGGGGTGAATATATCCCGTGAGCCTCCGCGGCAAAGGGGTGAATATATCCCACAATCCCCCGCACCGGAAGCGGGTGATATAGCCCGTCATCCCCTGCGAGTAGAGGTGAATATATCCCACAACCCCTTGCGATTTAAGAGGTGAATATATCCCGTGATCCTCCGCTGCAAAGGGGTGAATATATCCCATCAGCCCTTGCGAGTTGGGGTGAATATATCCCATGAGCCTCTGCGGCAAAGGGGTGAGTATATCCCGTCATCCCCCGCGGCAAAGGGGTGAATATATCCCATCACCCTTTGCGACCTAAGGGGCGAATATGTCCCACAATCCCCCGCACCGGAAGCGATGGGTATATCCCGTCATTCCTTGCGAGTGGAGGTGAATATATCCCAATCACCCCTTGCGATTTAAAGGGTGAATATATCCCACAATCCCCCCACCGGAAACGGGTGATATACCCCGTCATTCCCTGCGAGTAGAGGTGAATATATCCCATCATTCCCCGCGGCAAAGGGGTGAATATATCCCATCACCCCTTGCGATTTAAGGGGGAATATATCCCACAATCCCCCGCACCGGAAGCGGGTGGTATATCCCGTCATTCCCAGCGGCAAAGGGGTGAATACATCCCACAATCCCCCGCACCGGAAACGGTGGCTATATCCCATCATCCCTTGCGACTTAAGGGGTGAATATATCCCATCATTCCCCGCGGCAAAGGGGTGAATATATCCCATGAGCCTCCGTGCCAAAGGGGGTGAATATATCCAACAACTCCCCGCGGCAAAGCGGTGAATATATCCCATCATCCCTTGCGATATAAGGGGTGAATATATCCCATCACCCCTTGAGGCAAAGGGGTAAATATATCCCGTGAGCCTCCGCGGTAAAGAGGTGTATATATCCCATCACCCTCCGCGGCAAAGGGGTGAATATATCCCAATCACCCCTTGCGATTTAAAGGGTGAATATACCCCACAATCCCCGGCACCGGAAGCGGTGGATATATCCCATCATCCCTTGCGACTCAAGGGGTGAATACATCCCATCATCCCTTGCGACTCAAGGGGTGAATATATCCCATCATGCTCCGCCGCGGTGCACGATGGGATATACTCCCCTTTTGCAGTGACGAATTATGGGATATATCCACCCCTCTACCGCAAAGAACCATGGGATATATCCACCCCTTTTTCAGTGAGGGATCATGGGATATATCCACCCCAGTGCCGCAAGGGATTGTGGGATATACCCACCCCATAAGGGGCGATATATCCCGTCATGCCCCGCGCCGCCGCCTTACCTGCGGCCAGTCCAACATGGCGGCCAGGAGCTGCCCGGTCTGGTTGCAATCGTCATCGATGGCCTGAGGGGGGAACACGGCACCTATAGGGACCTATAGGGGTCCATAGGGGTCTATGGGGGTCTATGGGGGTCTATAGGGGGTTCAGGGGTATCTATAGGGGTCCATAGGGTTCCATAGGGCCTCCATAGAGATCTATAGGGTCCCATAAAGGCTCCATAGGAGTCTATAGGGTTCTATGGGGCTCCATAGGGTTCTATAGGGCCTCCATAGGGATTTATAGGGGTTCTATAGGGACCTATAGGTGCTCCATAGGGTTCCATAGGGATCTATAGGGGCTCCATTGAGATCTATAAGGTTCCATAAAGGCTCCATAGGAATCTATAGGGTTCTATGGGGCTCCATAGGGTTCTATAGGGACTCCATAGGGATCTATAGGGATTTATAGGGGTTCTATAGGGACCTATAGGGGCTCCATAGGGTTCCATAGGGATCTATAGGGGCTCCATTGAGATCTATAGGGGTTCTATAGGGTTCTATAGGGACCTATAGGGGCTCCATAGGGTCCCACAGGGATCTATAGGGTCCCATTGGGATCTATAGGGTTCTATAGGGGCTCCATAGGGTTCTATAGGGATCTATAGGGGCTCTATAGGGGATCTTTAACATCCCATGGGGTTCTATAGGTGTTCCATAGGGATCTATAGGGACTCTATAGGGATCTATAGGGTTCCATAGTGATCTATAGGGTTCCATAGTGATCTATAGGGTCCCATAGGGATCTATAGGGTCTCCATGGGGATCTATAGGGTCCCATTGGGATCTATAGGGTTCCATAGTGATCTATAGGGTTCCATAGGGATCTATAGGGTCTCCATGGGGATCTATAGGGTCCCATAGGGATCTATAGGGTTCCATAGTGATCTATAGGGTCCCATAGGGACCTATAGGGTCCCATTGGGATCTATAGGGTTCCATAGTGATCTATAGGGTCCCATAGGGATCTATAGGGTCCCATAGGGATCTATAGGGTCCCATTGGGATCTATAGGGTTCCATAGTGATCTATAGGGTCCCATAGGGATCTATAGGGTCCCATAGGGATCTATAGGGTCCCATTGGGATCTATAGGGTTCCATAGTGATCTATAGGGTCCCATAGGGATCTATAGGGACTCTATAAGGATCTATAGGGGCTCCATAGGGCTCTATTGGGGCTCCATATGGATCTATACAGGGCCATAAGGATCTATAGGGCTCCATAGGGATCTATAAAGATCCATAGGGATCCACAGTGATCCATAGGACTCCATAGGGATCCATAGGGATCCATAGGAATCCATAGGGGATCCATAGGGCCCCACCTGCTTTCCCAGCAGCACCAGCTGCGGCTGCAGCCGCCCCATAGGGACCCATAGGACTCCATAGGGATCTATAGGGGATCCATAGGGGATCCATAGGGATCCATAGGGATCTATAGGGATCTATAGGGTTCTATAGGGGATCCATAGGGCTCCATAGGGATCCATAGGGATCCATAGGGATCTATAGGGGATCCATAGGGCTCCACCTGCTTTCCCAGCAGCACCAGCTGCGGCTGCAGCCGCCCCATAGGGACCCATAGGAATCCATAGGAATCCATAGGGCTCCATAGGGACCCATAGGAATCCATAGGGATCCATAGGGCTCCATAGGGATCCATAGGGTTCTATAGGGGATCCATAGGACTCCATAGGGGATCCATAGGGATCCATAGGAATCCATAGGGATCCATAGGGCCCCACCTGCTTTCCCAGCAGCACCAGCTGTGGCTGCAGCCGCCCCATAGGGACCCATAGGGCTCCATAGGGATCTACAGGAATCCATAGCAATCTATAGGGGATCCACAGGGATCTATAGGGCTCCATAGGGATCCATAGGGGATCTATAGGGGATCCATAGGAATCCATAGGGCTCCATAGGAATCCATAGGGATCCATAGGGATCCATAGGGTTCTATAGGGGCTCCATAGGAATCCATAGGGATCCATAGGGATCCATAGGGTTCTATAGGGGATCCATAGGGATCCATAGGGATCCATAGGGCCCCACCTGCTTTCCCAGCAGCACCAGCTGTGGCTGCAGCCGCCCCATAGGGACCCATAGGAATCCATAGGGATCCACAGGGATCTATAGGAATCCATAGGAATCCATAGGGATCCATAGGGCTCCATAGGGATCTATAGGGTTCTATAGGGGATCCATAGGGTTCTATAGGGGATCTATAGGGTTCTATAGGGGATCCATAGGGCTCCATAGGGATCTATAGGGATCCATAGGGATCCATAGGGGATCCATAGGGCCCCACCTGCTTTCCCAGCAGCACCAGCTGCGGCTGCAGCCGCCCCACCAGCGCCGCCAGCGCCGTCGCCGCCTCGCGGGGCCCCACGGGCTGCCCCTCCCCCACCTCGGCCAGCACCGCCCGGTCGGCGCCCACGGCCAGGGCCGTGCGCAGGGTCTCCTGTGGGGAATAACGGGTTAAAAAGTGATCCAAAATAGGCCAAAATATCCCCAAAAATAACCCCAAAAGTACCCAGAACTGCCGCAAAAATATCCCCAAAAACAAGCAAAAAATAGCCCCAAAAGTAGCCCCAAAAATGACCCAAAAATGACCACAAAAATAACCCCAAAATCAGCCCAAAATACCCCAAAACCAACACAAAATTATCCTCAAAAATACCCCAAAAATATCCCAAAATATCCCTAAAAATATCCCAAAATAACCCCAAAAATACCCCAAAAATCCCCCAAAATATCCCCCAAAGTAACCCAAAACCAGCCAAAAAATGGCCCCAAAATATCCCAAAAATAACCCAAAATATCTCCTCAAAATAACCCCAAAACAACTAAAAATAACCCAAAAATAATCCAAAAATACCCCAAAAAATACCCAAACCTGCCCCAAAATATCCCCCAAAATAACCCCAAAACTAACCCAAAATATCTCCAAAAACAACCAAAAAGTAACCCCAAAACCACCCAAAAATAACCCAAAAATAGCCCCAAAAATATCCTCAAAAATAACCCAAAACTGCTCCAAAAATAACCAAAAAATATCCCAAAAATACCCCCCAAATAAACCCAAAAATAACCCAAAATATCCCCCCAAAATAACCCAAAACCAACTAAAAATAACCCAAAAATAATCCGAAAATACCCCAAAAATAACCCCCAAAATATCCCCAAAACAACCAAAAAATAGCCCCAAAAATATCCCAAAAACGGCCCCAAAAATCACCCCAAACACCCCAAATCCACCCAAGGATTTTTAGGTGAACCCCAGGTGTGCCCAGGTGCCCCAAATTCCCAAATTTCCCCCAATTTTTCCCAATTTCTCCCAATGTTCATCGATTTTTCCCCATTTTCCTTCTCCCAGGTGTGCCCAGGTGTGCCCAGGTGTCCCAAACTCCCCAATTTCCCCCAATTTTATCAAATTTTCACCGATTTTCCTCCAGTTTTTTCCCCCAGGTGTCCCCAGGTGTGCCCAGGTGTTCCAAATTCCCAAATTTCCTCAAAATTTCACTGATTTTCCTCAAATTTTTACCGATTTTCCCCCAATTTTTTCCCCCAGGTGTGCCCAGGTGCCCCAAATCTCCCAATTTCCCTCCAATTTTTCCCCAATTTCCTCAAAATTTCACCGATTTTCCTCAAATTTTCACCGATTTTCCCCCAATTTTTTCCCCCAGGTGTCCCCAGGTGTGCCCAGGTGTGCCCCCCTCACCTGGCTGGCGCGGGTGCCCAGGCTGGCTGCGATCACCTCCGTGGCCACCCCGGCCTCTCGCAGCCTCACCGCCTCCTCCAGGGCGATCTCGCAGAACGGGTTCAGCGCGTGCTTCACACCTTGGGTCTGCACCCCGGCCCCGCCCGGCGCCACCCGCACCTGCCCGGAACACCTGCTCAGGTGAGGGCGGCTGGGAACCCCCCCAAAAGCGAAAAAATCCCGAAATTTCTGGGGTTTATAGTGAAATTTTGGAGATTTTTTTTTATTTTTAAATTATTTTGGGGGATTTTGGGGTTTTTTGGGGGTGACCAGGTGTGTCCAGGTGTGCCCAGGTGTGCCTGCCTCAGGTGAGGGTGGCCAGGACCCAAAAAACCCCAAAATTTTGGGAGGAATTCTGGAAATTTTTTTGAGATTTTTTTCGAATTTTGGGGGATTTTTTGCAATTTTTTTCAGATTTTTTTGGGGTGTCCAGGTGAGCCCAGGTGAGCCCAGGTGAGCCCGGCACACCGGCAACCAGAACCCCCCCAAAGCAAAAAAATCCCCAAATTTGGGAATTTTTTGAATTTTTTTTTTAATTTTTTGGGCGTTTTTAGGAGTTTTTTGGGGTGCCCAGGTGTGCCCAGGTGTGCTCAGGGGTTTTTTGGGGTGCCCAGGTGTGCCCAGGTGAGCCCGGCACACCTGGCTCAGGTGAGGGCAACCAGAACCCCCCCAAAAGCGAAAAAATCCCAAAATTTGGGAGATTTTGGGGGATTTTTTGGCCTTTTTTTGATGTTTTTAGGGGTTTTTTGAGCATTTTTAGAGGGGGTTTTTGGTGGCCAGGTGAGCTCAGGTGAACCCAGCACACCTGGCTCAGGTGAGGGAGGTCGGGACAAGCCCATGGTGAAAACAATTCCAAAAACTGGGGATTTTGGGGGATTTTTTGGCTTTTTTTTTGCAATTTTTTTTGATTTTTAGGGGAATTTTTAGAGGTTTTTTGGGGTGTCCAGGTGTGCCCAGGTGTGCTCACGCACCTGCCTCAGGTGAGGGTGGATGGGACACGCCCATGGTGTAAAAATCCCCAAATTTGAGGGATATTTTGGGATTTTTTGCGATTTTTTTTGGATTTTTGCCAAATTTGGGGGATTTTTGAGGGGTTTTGGGGTGTCCAGGTGTGTCCAGGTGTGTTCAGGTGTGTTCACACACCTGCCTCAGGTGAGGGTGGCCAGGACCCAAAAAATCCCCAAATTTGGGAGATTTTGGGGGATTTTCTGGGGATATTTTGGGATTTTTTGCGAATTTTGGGGGATTTTTGGGGATTCTAGGGGTGTTTTTTGGGGTGTTCAGGTGTGCCCAGGTGTGTCCAGGTGTGATCACGCACCTGCCTCAGGTGAGGGTGGATGGGACACGCCCACGACCAAAAAAAATCCCCAAATTTGGGTGATTTGGGGTTTTTTTGCAATTTTTTTTGGATTTTTAGAGGAATTTTGGGTGTGTCCAGGTGTGTCCAGGTGAACCTGGCTGAGCCTCAGGTGAAAAAAATTGTAAAATTTTCCCAGAATTTCTCCAAATTTCCAAAAAATTCGCCCAAAATTTTACCAAATGCTCCAAATTCCCCCCAAAATTTCCTCAAATTCCCCCAAAATTTCCTCAAATTCCCCCCAAAATTCCCCCCAAATTCCCCAAATTTCCCCCAATTTTCCCCAAATCCCCCCAAATCTCTCCCAAATCCCCCAAATTTCCCCATCCCCCAAATTCCCCAAATTTCCCCCAAAATTCCCCAAATCCCCAATTTCCCCAAAATTTTCCAAAAAATTCCCCCAAAATTTTACCAAATCCTCCAAATTCTCCCCAAATCCCCCAAATTTTCCCCCAAATTTCCTCAAATTCCCCCCAAAATTCCCCCAAAATTCCCCCAATTTTCCCCAAATCTCTCCCAAATCCCCCAAATTTCCCCCAAAATTCTCCAAATCCCCCAATTTTCCCCAAATTTTTCCAAAAATTCCCCCAAAAAACATCCCGGGAGTTTAGGGGTTAAGGGGGCGTGTCCCATAAATTGTGGGCGTGTTCCATTAATTTATGGGCGTGTCCCCACAGGTGTGACCTTCAATTCCCGCCAAAACCACCCAAAAATTCCGGGATTTTTGGGATTTTCGGGATCGGGGGCGTGTCCCGGTGAGGTGGGCGTGTCCCCAAATGTGGGCGTGTCCAGGTGAGCCCCCCAGGTGCGCTCTTACCTTGACGGCGAAGTCAATGACGCGCTTCACCCCCACCAGCACCCGCAGCGCCGCCATTTTGTCTCCCCTTCAAGCCACGCCCCCTCCGTGCCCTTAAAACACGCCCACAACGCGGTGACGTAATCACGTCCGCATAAAACACGCCCACAACGCTTTAAACCCAATGACGTAACCGCGTTGTTGAAAACACGCCCACTGACGTAATGCTGTCGTTGAAAACACGCCCCTTATGCAAATTTGGCGGTGGGGGCGTGGTCTGAGCGCGTCACGTGATTTAAAAGGCGCCAAATCGGTTTTTTGGGGGTTTTTTTGGGATTTTTGGGGGTTTTTTGGGATTTGGGGATTTTTTCGGGAATTTTTAGGATTTGGAGGGGAAAATTTTTGGGGTTTGGAGATTTTTTGGGGGGTTGGAGGGGGAATTTTGGGGTTTTAGGATTTTTTTGTGTGTTTTTTGGGAATTTTGGGATTTTGGGGGATTTTTAGGGTTTGGGGGGAAATTTGGGGGTTTTGGGTTTTTTTGGGGTTTTGCGGGGGTTTTTCGGGGGAATTTTGGGAACCCCCAAATTCCCGCCTCCCCCTCACCTGGGAACACCTGAAAGCCCCGAAATTCCCAAATTTTCCCCCCTAAAATTCCCGATTTTCCCCCCCGAAATTCCCTTTTTTTCCCCAAAAAAATCCTTTTTTTTTTTTTTTCCCCCCGAAATTCCCGGGGTTTCCACCCCAAAATTCCCAATTTCCCCCCCCCTCCAAATCCCCAAATTTTTTTCCCCAAAATATTCCCTCTTTTTTTGTCCCAAAATTCCCAAATTTTCCCCCCGAATTTCCCGGATTTTTCCCCCTCGAAATTCCCAAACGTTCCCCCCAAAATTCCTCATTTTTCCCCTTCCAAATTCCCAATTTTTTTCCTTCAAAATTCCCGATTCCCTCCCCGAAATTCCCAAATTTTTTCCCCCAAAAAAATCCCCTTTTTTTTGTCCCCAAATTCCCAAATTTTCCCCCCGAATTTCCCAAAAATTCCCCCCAAAATTCCCGGGGTTTTTTCCCCCAAAATTCCCAATTTTCCCCTTTAAAATTCCCGATTTTCCCCTGAAATTCCCATTTTATTCCCCTTTTCCCGCCCCCCAAAATTCCCTTTTTTTTTTCCCAAAATTCCCAAATTTTCCCCGTTTTTTTTCTCCCGAAATTCCCGATTCTCCCTCCCGAAATTCCCAAATTTTCCCCTCCAAAATCCCCAGGTTTTTCTCCCAAAATTCCCATTTTTTCCCCAAAATAATTCCCTTCTTTCTTTTTCCAAAATTCCCAATTTTCCCCTCAAAATTCCCAATTTTTCTCCTTCAAAATTCCCAATTTTCTTCTTAAAAATTCCCGATTTCCCCTCCTGAAATTCCCATAATTTTTGGTCCCAAAATTCCCAATTTTTCCCCCCGAATTTCCCGGATTTTTCCCCCTCGAAATTCCCAAACTTTCCCCCCAAAATTCCCTTTTTTTTTGTCCCAAAATCCCCAAATTTCCCCCTCAAAATTCCCGGGGTTTCCCCCCAAAAATTCCCAATTTTTCCCCCCAAAATTCCCAATTTTTCCCCCCAAAATTCCCAATTTTCCCCCCAAAAATTCCCAATTTTTCCCCCCAAAATTCCCAATTTTTCCTCCTGAAATTCCCGGGGTTTTTTCCCCCAAAATTCCCGATTTTCCCCCCAAATCCCCAAAATTTTTTCCCCCAAAATTCCCAAATTCCCCCCCAAAAAAAATTCCTGATTTTTTTTTTTTTTCTCCAAAATTCCCGATTTTTTCTTTATTTGAGGGGGGGTGGGGGAGGGGAAAGCGAGTCCAGGTGTGAGGGGAGGGGCCCAGGTGAGCCCCAGGTGTGTCCCAGGTGTCCAAGGGGGGTCCCAGGTGAATTCCAGGTGTTCCAGGTGAGTCCCAGGTATCCCAAGAAGGTCCAAGGAGGGTCCCAGGTGTTCCAGGTAGGTTCCAGGTGAGTCCCAGGTGAGCTCCAGGTGTCCAAGAGGGGTTCCAGGTAAGTCCCAGGTGTTCAGGGAGGGTTCCAGGTGTCCCAGGTGTGTCCCAGGTGTCCAAGAGGGGTTCCAGGTGTGTCCCAGATAGGTTCCAGGTGAGTTGCAGGTGAGTCCCAGGTGTCCCTCAGTAGTAAAGTTCTCGATCCCACCAACCTGGACAGAGTGGGGAGAGAAAAAACCCGGACAGGTGAGGGTGGGGCAGCCCCAGGTGTGCTGGGCGTGTCCCCAGGTGTGCCCAGGTGCCCCCAGGTGTGCCCAGGTGCCCACAGGTGTCCCCAGATGTCCCAGGTGTGTCCCAGGTGCCCCCAGGTGCCCCCAGGTGTCCCAGGTGTGCCCAGGTCCCCCCAGGTGTGTCCCAGGTGCCCCCAGGTGTCCCCAGGTGTCCCCAGGTGTGTCCCAGGTGTGTCCCAGGTGTCCCAGGTGTCCCAGGTGTCCCCAGGTGTCCCCAGGTGCCCCCAGGTGTCCCCAGGTGTCCCCAGGTGTGTCCCAGGTGTGCCCCAGGTGTCCCAGGTGTGTCCCAGGTGTCCCAGGTGCCCCCAGGTGCCCCCAGGTGTCCCAGGTGTCCCCAGGTGTGCCCAGGTGTCCCCAGGTGTGCCCAGGTGTCCCCAGGTGTGCCCAGGTGTGCCCCAGGTGTGTCCCAGGTGTGCCCCAGGTGTCCCAGGTGTGTCCCAGGTGTCCCAGGTGTGTCCCAGGTGTGTCCCAGGTGTCCCAGGTGCCCCCAGGTGCCCCCAGGTGTCCCAGGTGTCCCCAGGTGTGCCCAGGTGCCCCCAGGTGTCCCCAGGTGTGCCCAGGTGTCCCCAGGTGTCCCAGGTGTGTCCCCGGTGTGTCCCAGGTGTGCTCAGGTGTCCCCAGGTATCCCCAGGTGCCCCCAGGTGCCCCCAGGTGTCCCCAGGTGCCCCCAGGTGTCCCCAGGTGTCCCCAGGTGCCCCCAGGTGCCCCCAGGTGTCCCCAGGTGCCCCCAGGTGTCCCCAGGTGTCCCAGGTGCCCCCAGGTGTCCCCAGGTGTGCCCAGGTGTCCCCAGGTGCCCCCAGGTGTCCCCAGGTGTCCCAGGTGCCCCCAGGTGCCCCCAGGTGTGCCCAGGTGTGCCCCAGGTGCCCCCAGGTGTCCCCAGGTGTCCCAGGTGTGTCACTCACTGCCCGGGTTCCGTCTCACTCCGAGTTTCCGAATTTCGTCGTAGACGAGGATGAGGAGCCCGAAGGGCATCGGCACCAACCACCACTGGAACCTGGGGAGAACACCTGGGCAGGTGAGGCAGGTGTGCCCCAGGTGTGCCCCAGGTGCCCCCAGGTGTGCCCAGGTGTGCCCCAGGTGTGCCCAGGTGTGTGAGGAGACCCCCAGGTGTTTTTTGGGGTGCCCAGGTATTTTTGGGGCTCCCCAGGTGTATTTGGGGTTCCCCAGGTGTATTTGGGGTTCCCCAGGTGTTTTTTGGGTTCCCCAGGTATTTTTGGGGCTCCCCAGGTATTTTTTGGAGTTCCCCAGGTGTATTTGGGGTTCCCCAGGTGTTTTTTGGGTTCCCCAGGTATTTTTGGGGTTCCCCAGGTGTATTTGGGGTTCCCCAGGTGTTCAGGAGGTTCCCCAGGTGATTTTGGGGCTCCCCAGGTATTTTTGGGGCTCCCCAGGTGTATTTTGGGTTCCTCAGGTGTTTTTGGAGTTCCCCAGGTATTTTTGGGGCTCCCCAGGTATTTTTTGGAGTTCCCCAGGTGATTTTGGGGCTCCCCAGGTATTTTTGGGTTCCCAGGTGATTTTGGGGCTCCCCAGGTGTATTTTGGGTTCCCCAGGTGTTTTTTGGGTTCCCCAGGTATTTTTTGGAGTTCCCCAGGTGATTTTTGGCTCCCCAGGTGTGTCGGGGCTCACCTGATGGGCATGAAGTTGAAGACGTTCGGCATCCCCGGGCAGTAGCAGAGGAAGCAGCCGATGCACACCTGGAACACGATGGCCACAACCAGGGTGCGGTTCCTGAAATAACACACCTGGGTCACACCTGGGTCACACCTGGGTCACACCTGTGACACCTGTGTGATCTGTGTGACCTGACACCTGTGACACCTGTGACACCTGTGTGACACCTGTGTGACACCTGTGTGATCTGTGTGACCTAACACCTGTGACATCTGTGACACCTGTGACACCTGTGTCACACCTGGAACACGATGGCCACAACCAGGATGCGGTTCCTGTGAGACACACCTGGGTCACACCTGGGCCACACCTGGGTCACACCTGTGTGACCTGTGTGACCTAACACCTGTGTGACACCTGTGACATCTGTGACACCTGTGTCACCTGTGTTACCTATGAGATCACCTATTACACCTGTAATGTGTTTTCACAATGAAAGTTCACCTGTCCCACACCTGCCAGGTGTGCCCAGGTGTGTTATACCTGTCTGAGGTGTGTCTTACCTGTCCCAGGTGTGTTTTACCTGTCCCAGGTGTGTTTTACCTGCCCGGTGTGCCCAGGTGTGCCCAGGTGTGTTTTACCTGTCCCAGGTGTGCCCAGGTGTGTCTTACCTGCCCCAGGTGTGTTATACCTGTCCCCAGGTGTGCCCAGGTGTGTTTTACCTGTCCCAGGTGTGCCCAGGTGTGCCCAGGTGTGCCCAGGTGTGCCCAGGTATGCCCAGGTGTGCCCAGGTGTGTTATACCTGTCCCAGGTGTTTTATACCTGCCCCAGGTGTGCCCAGGTGTGTCTTACCTGTCCCAGGTGTGTTATACCTGCCTCAGGTGTGTTTTATCTGTCCCCAGGTGTGTTATACCTGCCCCAGGTGTGCCCAGGTGTCCCCAGGTGTGCCCAGGTGTGTTATACCTGTCCCAGGTGTGTTATACCTGCCCCAGGTGTTCCCAGGTGTGTCTTACCTGTCCCAGGTGTGTTATACCTGCCTCAGGTGTGTTTTATCTGTCCCCAGGTGTGTTTTACCTGTCCCAGCTGTGCCCAGGTGTCCCCAGGTGTCCCCAGGTGTGTTTTACCTGTCCCAGGTGTGCCCAGGTGTGCCCAGGTGTGTTTTACCTGTCCCAGGTGTGCCCAGGTGTGCCCAGGTGTGTTTTACCTGTCCCAGGTGTGTTATACCTGCCCCAGGTGTATCATACCTGTCCCAGGTGTGCTGTACCTGAACAGGCCCTGCTGGAACAGGGACAGCCGCCGCGTTTTCCGGATCAGGACGTCGGCGATCTGGCACAGCCCGTACCTGTCCCTTACCTGTCCCCAGGTGTGTTATACCTGTCCCAGGTGTGTTTTACCTGAACAAACCCTGCTGGAACAGGGACAACCTCCGCGTTTTCCGGATCAGCACGTCGGCGATCTGGCACATCTCGATGCTGATGAAGAACACGGTGTCTGGGGACACACCTGGGCACAACCTGGGACACCCTGCCACACCTGGGACACCTGGGACAGGTGGGGACAGCTGGGGCACGGAATGGGAAAAAATTGGGGAATCAGGAAAACATTTGGTGAAAATTTGAGCGAATTGGGGGGAATTGGGGAATTGGGGGATTTGGGGCACCTGAGAGGCACACCTAGGGAGCACCTGGGGACAGGTGGGGAAATACCTGGGAGAGATGGGCCACGGACACTGGGGACACCTGGGAGAAAATGGAAAAAGTGGGGAATACAGAGGAAAATCGTGAAAAATTTGAGAAAAGGGGGAAGGGAATTGAGGGAGATGGGGGATTTGGCACCTGGCCCACCTGGGACAGGTGGACCACCTGGGCGCACTCTGGGGACACCTGGGGAACAGGTCTGGGACGGAAAATGGGAAAAAAATTGGGAATATCAGGGAAAAATCGGTGAAAATTTGAAAAATTTGGGGGGAATTGAGGGAATTGGGGATTTGGGCACCTGGCACACCTGGCTGGACATCTGGGACACACTGGGATGGCACACTGGACACACACTGCAGCCACGGACGCTGGGACACTTGGAACAATCCTTGGGGACCACCCTGGGCACACCTGGACCCTGGAGCATGTGGGACACTTGGAGGAAAATGGAAAAAATGGGGGGAAAATCAGGGAAAAATGCGTGGAAATTTTTACGGAAATTGGGGGAAATTGGGGAAATTGGGGGATTGGGGCACCTGGCGAGACACCTGGGGACAGTGGGCACATGGGGGACGACCTGGGACATTCTGCACACCTGGGACACGCATCGCGTGGGGACACCTGGGAACATCTGGGACACAACCTCGGGAAAAAATCTGGAACCATTGTGAAAGTGGGGAATTGAGGAAATGGGGTGCACCTGGGCAACAGCCTGGGGACAGGCGACCTCCGCAACACCTGGGAGCTGCACACCCTACACCTGAGATCGGAATTGAATCATTCGATCGTAAACCATTTGAATCAATTGGTGGAATTCGAGAATGGATTGTACTCTGGGCACACCTGGACTGACACCTGCCTCGACAACCACCTGGCACCACTGGGACTTGGCACTGGACCACCTGACACACTGTGGACACTGCGTAGACCTAGGTTCTGGCTTGTGTCACACGCTGGGAGAAACTGAAAATTGGAATCCACTAACGAAATTTGAGAATGGGGAACATTGACGAAATGATTTGGGCTACACGCTGTGGAAGGTGGCCACCTGGAACCTACGGAACACCTGGACAACTCCTGGACCGAGAATAGACGCTGTAGGTGGCATGTGGAGCGTAAGAATGGGAAAAAATTGGGGAAAATCAGGAAAAAATTGGTGAAAATTTGAGCGAACTGGGGGGAAATTGGGGAATTTGGGGCACCTGGGGGCACCTGGGCACACCTGGGCACACCTGGGCACACCTGGGCACACCTGGGGACACACCTGGGCACACCTGGGGACACCTGGGGACACACTTGGGGACAGGTGTGATCAGGTTACCTGGGCACAGGTGGGACAGATGTGATGGGGTCACCTGGATTTGGATCACCTGGGCATGGGAACAGGTGTGATCAGGTCACCTGGACTGGGGTCACCTGAGCAGGTGGGGACAGGTGTGATCAGGTCACACCTGGCTGCTCACACACCTGTCCTGTCCCCTCATCTGTCCCCTCCTCTATCCCCTCACCTGTGCACTCACCCATCCACCTCTCACCTGTGCTGTTCCCTCACCTGTCACTCACCTGTGTCCTCACCTGTCCTGGCTCACCTGTGTGCTCACCTGCCACTCACCTGTGCCGTCATCTGTCCCCATACCTGTCCCCTCAGCTGTCCCTCACCTGTCCATGTCTCACCTGTCCCACCTGTCTCACCTGTCCTGGCTCACCTGTCCCACCTGTCCCATCTCACCTGTCTCACCTGTCCCACCTGTCTCACCTGTCCTGGCTCACCTGTCCCACCTGTCCCATCTCACCTGTCTCACCTGTCTCACCTGTCTCACCTGTCCTGTCCCACCTGTCCCATCTCACCTGTCTCACCTGTCCCATCTCACCTGTCTCACCTGTCCCATCTCACCTGTCTCACCTGTCCTGTCTCACCTGTCCCATCTCACCTGTCTCACCTGTCCCACCTGTCCCATCTCACCTGTCTCACCTGTCCCATCTCACCTGTCTCACCTGCCCTGTCTCACCTGTCTCACCTGTCTTACCTGTCCCACCTGTCCCATCTCACCTGTCCCACCTGTCCCATCTCACCTGTCTCACCTGTCCCAGGCCGGCTGATCTTTGACAACCTGAAGAAGTCCATCGCGTACACGCTGACCAAGAACATTCCGGAACTGACGCCGTACCTGATCTACATCACGGCCAGCGTGCCCCTCCCCCTGGGCTGCATCACCATCCTCTTCATCGAGCTCTGCACCGACATCGTGAGTGCACCTGGGGGCACCTGGGGGCACCTGGGGGCACCTGGGGGCACCTGGGAACACCTGGGGGTACCTGGGGGGGATAAAACACACCTGGGCACACCTGGGGGCACCTGGGTGCACCTGGACACACCTGGGCACACCTGGGGGCACCTGGGGGCACCTGGGGCAGTTATAACACACCTGTAACACACCTGGGCACACCTGGGGACACCTGGGGGCATGTGGGAACACCTGGGGGCAGTTACAACACACCTGGGGGCACCTGAGGAGGAAAAACCACACCTGGGCACACCTGGGCACTCACCTGCACTCACCTGAGCTCACCTGGGTGCATTTGGGTTCTCCAGGTGCAATTTGGGGCCTTTCAGGTGTGCTCACCTGTCTCACTTGTCCCTCACTTGTGCTCACCTGTGCTCACCTTTGTCACCTGTCCCACCTCTGCTCACCTGTCACACCTGTGCTCACCTGTCTCACCTGTCCCACCTGTCTCACCTGTCTCACCTGTCCCACCTGTCCCACCTGTCTCACCTGTCTCACCTGTCCCACCTGTCCCACCTGTCCACCTGTCTCACCTGTCCCACCTGTCTCACCTGTCTCACCTGTCCCACCTGTCCCACCTGTCCCACCTGTCCCACCTGTCTCACCTGTCCCACCTGTCCCACCTGTCTCACATGTCTCACTTGTCCCACCTTTCCCACCTGTCTCACCTGTCCCACCTGTGCTCACCTGTCCCACCTATCTCACCTGTCCCACCTGTGCTCACCTGTCCCACCTGTCTCACCTGTCCGCAGTTCCCCTCGGTGTCCCTGGCGTACGAACGCGCCGAGAGTGACATCATGCACCTGCGCCCGCGGGATCCCCGGCGCGACCGCCTGGTGAACGAACCCCTGGCGGCGTATTCGTACTTCCAGATAGGTGAGGGCGTGGCCAGGTGTGCTCACCTGGGCGGGGCGGGGTCACCTGAGGGGTCAAACATCCGAAAATGGGTTACCTGTGTGTCACACCTGGGCTGGGGTTACCTGTGTGTGACACACCTGGGCTGGGGTTACCTGTGTCACACACCTGGATTGGGGTTACCTGTGTGTGTCACACCTGGGCTGGGGTTACCTGTGTGTCACACCTGGGCTGGGGTTACCTGTGTCACACCTGGATTGGGTTACCTGTGTGTGTCACACCTGGGCTGGGGTTACCTGTGTGTCACACCTGGGCTGGGGTTACCTGTGTGTGTCACACCTGGGCTGGGGTTACCTGTGTGTGTCACACCTGGATTGGGGTTACCTGTGTGTGTCACACCTGGGCTGGGGTTACCTGTGTGTGTCACACCTGGATTGGGGTTACCTGTGTGTCACACCTGGGCTGGGGTTACCTGTGTGTGTCACACACCTGGATTGGGGTTACCTGTGTGAGTCACACCTGGGCTGGGGTTACCTGTGTGTCACACCTGGATTGGGGTTACCTGTGTGTCACACCTGGATTGGGGTTACCTGTGTGTCACACCTGGATTGGGGTTACCTGTGTGTCACACCTGGGCTGGGGTTACCTGTGTGTCACACCTGGATTGGGGTTACCTGTGTGTGTCACACCTGGGCTGGGGTTACCTGTGTGTGTCACACCTGGGCTGGGGTTACCTGTGTGTGACACACCTGGGCTGGGGTTACCTGTGTCACACCTGGGCTGGGGTTACCTGTGTGTCACACCTGGGCTGGGGTTACCTGTGTGTGTCACACACCTGGGCTGGGGTTACCTGTGTGTCACACACCTGGGCTGGGGTTACCTGTGTGTCACACCTGGGCTGGGGTTACCTGTGTGTGACACACCTGGGCTGGGGTTACCTGTGTGTCACACCTGGGCTGGGTTACCTGTGTGTGTCACACCTGGGCTGGGGTTACCTGTGTGTGACACACCTGGGCTGGGGTTACCTGTGTGTGTCACACCTGGATTGGGGTTACCTGTGTGTGACACACCTGGGCTGGGGTTACCTGTGTGTCACACCTGGATTGGGGTTACCTGTGTGACACACCTGGGCTGGGGTTACCTGTGTGTCACACCTGGATTGGGGTTACCTGTGTGTGTCACACACCTGGGCTGGGGTTACCTGTGTGTCACACACACCTGAGTCATTGCACACCTGGTTCAGTCTTTCCCACACCTGTTCGCCCTTCACCTGTCCCAGGTGTGCTCAGGTGCCCCAAATTCCCCAATTTTCTCAATTTTTCACCGATTTTTTCCCCAGTTTTTGCTGTTTTTCCCCATTTTCCCTCCCCCCTGTGTCCCAGGTGTACCCAGGTGTGCCCAGGTGTGCCCAGGTGCCCCAAATTCCCCAAATCCCCCAATTTCCCCCAATTTTCTCAAATTTCCACTGTTTTTTCCCCAATTTTTTTCCCCCACCTGTCCCAGGTGTCCCCAGGTGTCCCCAGGTGTGCCCAGGTGCCCCAAATCCCCAATTTCCCCCAACTTCCCCCAATTTTCTCAAATTTTCACCATTTTTTCCCCAATTTTTTTCCCCCACCTGTCCCAGGTGTGCCCAGGTGCCCCAAATCCCCAAATTCCTCCAATTTCCCCCAATTTTCTCAAATTTTCACCAATTTTTTCCCAATTTTCGCTGGTTTCCCCATTTTCCCGCCCCCCAGGTGTTCCCAGGTGTGTCTCACCTGTCCCTTACCTGTCCCCAGGTGCCATCCAGTCCTTCGCGGGGTTCACCGATTACTTCGTGGCCATGGCCCAGGAGGGTTGGTGGCCGCTCCTGGTGCTGGGGCTGCGGCCGCGCTGGGAGGACGCGCACGAGCAGGAGCTGCAGGACAGCTACGGGCAGCAGTGGGTGAGTGACGCACCTGGGCGCACCTGGGCTCACCTGGGTGCACCTGGGCACACCTGGGCACACCTGGGGGCACCTGGGGGCACCTGGGCGCACCTGGGTACAGCTGGGAGGGAAAAAATGGGGAAAAATTGGGGAAAAATTGGTGAAAATTTGAGGAAATTTGGGGAAATTGGGGGATTTGGGGCACACCTGGGCACACCTGGGGGCACCTGGGGGCACCTGGGGACACCTGGGAGGAAAAAAATGGGGAAAAATTGGGGAAAAATCGGTGAAAATTTGAGAAAATTGGGGGAAATTGGGGGATTTGGGGCACCTGGGCACACCTGGGCACACCTGGGGGCACCTGGGGACACCTGGGGGCACCTGGGTACAGCTGGGAGGAAAAAAATGGGGAAAAATTGGGAAAAAATTGGTGAAAATTTGAGGAAATTTGGGGGAAATTGGGGGATTTGGGGCACCTGGGCACACCTGGGCACACCTGGGCACACCTGGGGACACCTGGGGGCACCTGGGAGAAAAAAAAAAGGGGAAAATTTTGGGAAAAAATCGGTGAAAATTTGAGAAAATTGGGGGAAATTGGGGGATTTGAGGCACCTGGGCACACCTGGGGACACCTGGGAGGAAAAAATGGGGAAAAATTGGGGGAAATTGGGAAAAATCGGTGAAAATTTGAGGAAATTGGGGGAAATTTGGGGGAAATTAGGGGGATTTGGGGCACCTGGGCACACCTGGGAGGAAGAAAATTGGGAAAAAATCGGTGAAAATTTGAGAAAACTGAGGAAAATTTGGGGGAAATTGGGGGATTTTGGGCACCTGAACACACCTATGGGCACACCTGGGCACACCTGGGGCACCTGGGAGAAAAAAAATGGGGAAAATTTTGGGAAAAAATCAGTGAAAATTTGAGAAAATTGGGGGAAATTGGGGGATTTGGGGCACACCTGGGCACACCTAGGCACACCTGGGGACACCTGGGGACACCTGGGGACACCTGGGGGCACCTGGGGACACCTGGGGACACCTGGGGGCACCTGGGTACAGCTGGGAGGAAAAAAAAGGGGAAAAATTGGGAAAAAATTGGTGAAAATTTGAGGAAATTTGGGGGAAATTGGGGGAATTTGGGGCACCTGGGCACACCTGGGGGCACCTGGGGGCACCTGGGCACACCTGGACACTTTTGGGGATACCTGTGAGGAGGAAAATGGGAAAAAATTGGGGAAAATTGGGAAAAAATCAGTGAAAAATGTAAGAAAATTGGGGAAAATTTGGAGGAGATTGGCACACCTGGGCACACCTGGGCACACCTGGGGGCACCTGGGGGCACCTGGGCACTCACCTGGGTGGCCAGCAGTGGGTGAGTGTGGCCAGCAGTGGGCGTGTCCCCTTCCCCAATCACTCAGCACTGGGTGGGCGTGTCCAGCAGCGCGTGGGCGTGTCCCTTGCTCACCTGTCGCTCACCTGTCGCTCACCTGTCGCTCACCTGTCCCGCAGACGTTCGGGCAGCGCAGGTACCAGCAGTACACCTGTTACAAACAAAAACAAACATTAA
>JAJEOU010000462.1:0-20212 GCA_021534815.1 Acrocephalus arundinaceus
ACCCGACCCCAGCATTGCACTTATGGGTCCAGCATTGCTTTCCAAAAAAACGGCGGAAGGCAAACTGTGTTTAACTCATCGTATTTCAGAGTGTCTAAAACTTGCCAAGTCTTGCATATTAGAGGTGAGATCCATTTGGAATTAATGGGATGGAGAAGTAGTGGAAGATGGAAAAGGGGAGGATAGAAATAAATGGAGAAAAACATCTTGATTTGTTTCTTTCCATTTTAATTTCGTTTTTTAAAAGCTGTTTCAGTTTTCCCAGAATCTTCTCCATAGTCCTGTCTGCTCTTTTCAAGAACATTTCCTGGAAAACAAGGTGCAGCTTCTGTCACAAAATGTGCCATGAAGTGCAGCTTCTCTTGGCTTTCCACACTGTGTGTGCAGCATGACTTGCAGCAAAGCAGGACAGATATTTGAAGAACTTTACAATTTGTTCTTTCTTTTCCTGTTGGGTTGGGAAGCTGTGCCATTGGTGAGGTTTTCATTATTACTTTTCTACCCTAAGTAAACATGATGGGGTACCAGGAATTGTTAGGGAATACAAGCCTGGCCCAATGCAGAGAAAGACTCTCCAGAGGCTGCAGCCAGAAGTGGAGAGTTGTGTGATAATCATTCCAAATCCCCGTGGACACCTGGAAAATGATCTAGAACATGAAAATGGGCTGAAGAGGGGAGTTTGTTTCTGTGTTCAGTTTAGATGATTCTACATCTCATGCATTGATCTAAATCAAGAGTACAATCAGTTCATGATAAGCACCAGAAAAAGATGAATCTCTCCAAGGAGATGACTGAAAGAATCTGAAAGGAGAAATGCAGGCAATGAACTTTGTCTGTAAGAAAGGTATTTTTTCTAATAATTTCTTATCCATTCCTCTGCTGTTGTCATTCTGAAAATACCATTTTCATCCCAGATGCCTCATGAAATGAAGAGCCTGAGCTTGTGGAATTGCCTGAAAGATGCCCCTGCTCCTCTGCGGGGACACTCAGGCTGAAACAGGAGCCTGAGCTCTCTCTGGGGAAGCCTCCTCCAGGCTGGAATTTGTGCCATGCTGGGAGAGGAGGAGGAGGGGGAGAACGATGGGTGCTGTGTGGCAGGAGCAGGAGGTTTGGGCTGCAGGACATTCCGCCTGCGCCACTGGCCCGCAATCAGCGGCCGTGCCCGGGGCTCTGGGCCTGGCCCTGCGTGCGCTGAGCTCCCGACACTGCAGGAGCTCCCTGGGCTGGGCTCAGGTTCCTGCTGAGACTGGGCAGCAGGCTGGGCTCAGCTGGGATCAGCAGCAGCTGGAAATACCTTTGGGCATCTCCACTTTCTTCTGCTGCTCAGAAGAAACAATGAAGCAAGTTGAGAAGTTCTGGTTTCTCTTTCTCCTGGTGGATTTTTTTCATTTTGACACTCCAGAGGCAATTTCTGTGGTGGCCTACTTCAGTTAATTCTATTTCAGCAGGACCAGCTACAGGGCTGAGTTTGAGTGCTTCAAATGTGGCCTGTGTGGTTTTAATTCTCCTCAACTTTGTGCTCAGGGACTTGTGAATATTGGGAGATCTGCTACTCATGATGCCAGGGATTTCTGTCACAAAAGCTCTTTTGGTGGCACTGATGAAAAAAGGCAATTGGAGTTTTATGGATAAAATTCAAGTAGAAATCAGAGGAGGGGCAAGAGCAGCCATGATCTACAATTCCCAGGGCAGAGGCACCAGCAGCCTCCTGCTGTCACCTCAGGGTGAGTAAAACAATGCTGAAAACAGCGCTGAAACCTGATCCTTTCTTTCCCTGACAGCTGGGTCAGGGCAGCACAGCCGGGCCCTGAGGAATCAGGGCTGTTTGTGGGTGATTTCTGCTCTACTCCAGAATTCAGCTGGAAAACCCCTTGGAAGCTGAAGCAGGAGCAGGTGGGAAGGGGCCGGGGCTGCTGCTGCTCCTGCCCGGGAGCCCCGGCTGGGCCAGGCCGGCGCCCACTGCGCTGTGGCTGCTGCTGCTGCCAGAGCCGGGCGGGACTCGGGGACAGGGAATGGACACGGGGGGACAGCAAAGGCCCGGGGGGCTGCAGGGATGTTCGTGCTTGGGCCAGCGCCAGCACAGAGCTTCAGCCACAATTAACCCAGAGGGAAATGCTGGGGAAAGGCTCCATTTCAGCCTTTCTTTACTCATGACTGTGAAGGGACTGGAATAAAAGGAGAACAAGCAGGGCCCAACCTGCTTGTTCTCCTTTTGGAGGAGCCCCGCACCTGGGTCTGTCAGGGGCTGTGAGGGACTATGAGAATCTGTGAGGGTCTGTGAGGGGCCATGAGGGGCTCTGAGGGGATATGAGTGGCCATGAGCTGTGAGGGACCATGAGGGAGTTGTGGGAGTTGTGAGGGAAAGTGAGGGGCCATGAAAGGGCTTTGAGAGGCCAAGAGGGGCTGTGAAGGCTGTGAGACACCATAAGGAGCTGTGAGGGGAGACAAAGAGCCATGAATGGGGCGGTGAGGGGCCATGAGGAGCCTCAGCCTTGGCAGGAGGGAGGTCCCACCATGTCCCCAGGGCAAGAAAGCTGTGAGGAGCCGCAAGTGCAGACGTGGCAGCAGAGCGGGCTTGGGGCATCTCTGGGAGGGGATGAGACCCTTCCCCAGCTCCAAACCACATCAAACCCACCATTAAAAGGATTTTCCATCTTTGGAATCCACTGGCAATTTAAAGTCCACTGTACAGTTTCATCTCAGTGGGAAAAACAGGGGAATTTTCCCAGTGGATGACATCCAGTCATTGTTTATAATATCTAAGATTTAAGAGCCTTACCAATGAAAAGTAATACTAATAAAAAATTATATCAGTAACAATAACAAGAAATAAATTCCCAAATCCCAACACCCAGCACCACACCAGAATGACTAACCTCATTTTTCTTTACTATCACAAGGTTCATGAAAACAAATCCTATTAACTTTCTCCACCTTACATCTTCCCCACCAAATAAATGAGGCCATTTGCAGGGTTTAATACAAGTTACAGCTGAGGGCTGGAGGGAAGAATGGGGAGACACTACCAATTTCCACATCAAACCCAGCAGGCCAACTCCAAAGTGGAGAGAAAAAAATGGAATGGGGGTAGGGGCTGGTCAGATGTTCCTCTAAAGGATCACAAAATCACCTCCAGATGAATAGGAGGGGAAAATAAATCCCCATTTGGCCATCCTGACTCTCCATAGGAGCAGAGCAGGGAGAACAGTGCAGTGGTGGTGCCACTTCTGAGGATGCCTGCCCTTCTCCCAGCCCTCTTGTGGCTCCTGGGGAGCTCGGAGTGCTGCACCCTTGTGGGCAGAGGGGCAGAGAGCCAGGCTGCTCCACAGGCTGTGGACATCTTTGAAATAATAAAGCAACAGAAACATCTTTCCGGGGTGTGAGCAGCTTCAGCTCAGAAACATGTTTTTGTTTGTAATAATAGATTAGTACTAAATAAATAAATGAAATAGATTTCATTTGTGATTCAAAGTGTTTTTCATCCTTTTCCAAGGTTCTGGTCTCTTCCTCCAGGGTAGTTTCCTTTACTCACACACTTTCTAATAGTTAGAAGGGAGTTAAGCACAACAGAAAAGGCAACAGCTCCTGTTTCAAAGGGAAGCAGCCACAACTCCAGGGAACCTGAATTGCCCCCAGGCATGTGTGCACTTAAAGGATGTTGGGGAAAGAGATCTCACACAACTTCTAAGGCTGTGAGAAACCCACAAGTGGCAAAGTGTCATTGTGGGTCAAGTCCTACTGAAATTCCATTCCCTCACACCCTCAAAATGGGCAGGCAGGGCTGGGCTCTGGCAGGGTTCAGTTTGGAGTGCCTTGTGCTCCCTGGCATGTAAGTGATCATATGAACTCTTGTACTGATTGATTGAGGTATGGCTGCTGAAGGAGGAGGGGGAATCTCAGGAGACAGGAATGTCTCTTCTTCTCCTTTCTCCCTGCAAAATGGCCTCTTCAAAGAGAAATGTCTGTGCTGGGCTTACATGGGACCTCTTCCCTCAGCCCAGGGTCTGACCCACTGTGGGATCTGTAGGAGCCAAACCCAGAGGGGTCCCAATATCAGACTTGCCTTTCCCTGCCTACCTCCCCCTTACCTCACTCTGCAGACCCATCACTTGCCTTGCCTATCCCTTCCTCCCCTGCCTTGCCTAGCTCTCACTTCTCTTCCCTTGTAGACCCACCCTTTCTTTGCCCCCACTGATTTCCTTGTCTTGCCTAAGCCCTTCTCCCCTTGCCTGGTCTACCCATACCTGGCCTGGCCTTGCCTTCGTCTGCCTTGCCTTGCCTGGCATAACCCTGCCTTGTTGTGCCTTGTACACACCTCCCTTGCCTTGCCTTGCCTTGCCTTGCCTTGCCTTGCCTTGAATTTTCCTGGCCCTTCGCTTACCTTTCCTTGAACTGCCTCCCCTTCTTTTCCCTTGCCTTCCCTTCATCTCCCTCACCATGCCTTGCCTAGCCTTGCCTGCCCCTCACTCCCTTCCATGGATAACTGTGGAAGTTGCATTGCCTTGTTCCTGGAGTTCCTGGTGGGATTGATGAGATAGGATAGTGAACCAGCTGATGGGCTGTGTCCTGCTGCCAGATTTTTCTCTGCTGTTGCTAAACTGCCTTTTTCCCTTGCTTGCCATCTAAGATATCTCCTTTTTCAGGGATGTGCCTTTCTCATTCAGACGGTGCAGATTCCAAGGAGAGTTTGGCCTCAAAGGAATGTCTCTCCATTTGATTCTGTTTTCATTTACAAGTAACCTGGGAACAAGACTCAGCTGTAGTCTTTTCCATGAGGTGATTTAGCTGTGCACATTTATCTCCATGCCACCCTTTTCCTCTTTGAGCTACCTTGTCCTTGAGGAACTGTGGCTGGTTATAGAATACATGGACAGAGGCACTTTAGAGGATGTTGTGGCTGAAGGAGAGATGGCAGCTGTCAGTCAGGTGGTGAGGGATCTCTCTGGTGCTTCCCATGCCATGGACAGGCTAGTCCAGGTAAACAGGTGATAAGAATAAAAAAACCCTAGTCTGCCTTCACTTAGAATGATGTTACTCTAATGGTGTTGGAGCAGCAGCTCTTGCTCTTGGCCACACCATGTTCTGTAATACTCACTATTCCCCAGGACAATAAATCCCTTGGAGCCATTTTCTGGTGCCACAGCCCCTGTGGAAGGACACAGGCCCAGGGCAGGACAGGAGCATTGCGGCTGGGAAGAGCCCCTGTGCCGTGGTGCCCACAGCAGCCTTGGGGCTCTGTGCCCCATGGCCTCCCTGCTGGGCAGCCTCTGCCAGCTCCTGCACAGCCCAGGGCACCTGTGGGCCTGCACAGACAGCCCTGCCCCGGGCTCTGCCGGGCTCTGGGCCAGCAGAGAGGCCACGCAGGGCTGGCCATGGCCGGCAACAGGTCCTGAGCCCCACAGGAGGATGGAGCTGGGCCACAGCCAAAGTGCCCCGCAAACCTGGGCTGAGCAGCCAGGGCTGGCAAGGGCTGGGGACAGAGGCTGGAACTGACAAATGTCCTGGGCCCCCTCCCTGCTCTGGCCGTGCCACCAAGGGCACAGAGCATCCTCCTCTCTGGGCCCCTTGCCTGTTTTCAATGCCTTCCCCAGGCGCTGGCCCTGCCCCACAAGGCCTGGGCTGAGTCCTTCCCCTGCACGCTCACCCAGGCTGAGATGGACACTGATGCTTTCTCTGCCAGGCTCTCTCAGCCCAGCCCAGCTCCCTCCAAGCTCTGCCAGCTGCCCTGAGCTCTGGGCAGCACCAAGGGCCTCTCCCCAGCACAGCCCAGCCGCCTCTGGCCCCACAGCTCTGCTCAGGCCAGGCTGCTCTGGGCAGGGGCCCCACGGCCTCAGCCCCTGGCAAGGGCACAGCAGCAGCTGCAGCTCAGACAGGACTCAGCCCCAGCCACGGGGAAGGGGCTGTGCCAAGGGAAAAGGAGGCTCCCTGTGTGCCCTGCTCCCCTCTGGCTGAGGTGCTGAGAGCTCTGCAGCCCCTGCTGCCATCCCATCTGCCCAGGCCAGCACAACAGCTGTGGCCTTGGGGCCCTCCAGAGCTGCTCCTGCTGCAGGCCCAGGGCCCATGGCAAAGCTGGGGCAGCCAGAAAGCTGTGCCCATTTCTGTTCATTGCTGCTCTGATGATGATGGATCCTCAGCCTTTTTGAGGTTTCTGATGAATTTTACTACTCCAGAGGCCTCTTCTTTCTTGAGCTCTTCAGTTCAGGAATTCAGTGAGAAAAGCTCATAAACAATTTATAAAAACACCTGAACAAGAAAAGTCCCTGGGAATATTTAAGGTTTTTAATTCTTCTGTGGTTTAGATGAAATATTTCAGAAGTATATTCAAAGTGAATATACTCTATTGAAAACAATGCAGAGAGAACTGTTTTTTCTTGTTGAGTTTTCTTTTTCTTTTTATAGACTGCTATCAACAATGTCCAATTGATATTGATCCCCAGCATCAGGTAATGCAACCTGAATAGATATGAAAATCAAGACCCTTCATGGATGACAGTAAATCAGACTTTATCCCCACCCCGTCCCCACCATTTCCCTTATCCAACCCCTGGCATTCCTATGGATCAGGAACAGTGGCCAGCAGGAGCAGGGTAGCGAGTCTTGGAGAAGAGGAGGCTCAGGGGAGACCTCATCACTCTGCAACTCCTTGACAAGAGAGTGCAGCCAGGTGTGGGTCAGGTTCTTCTCTCAAGGAACAGTGACAGGACAAGAGGACACAGTCTTAAGTTGCACCAGGGGACATTTAGGCTGGACGTTAGGAAATATTCTTCATAGAAAGGGTGATTGGGCATTGGAATTGCCTACCCAGGGAAGTGGGTGAGTCACCACACCTGGAACTGTTTAAGGAAAGACTGGGTGTGGCACTCAGTGCCATGGTCTGGATGACAAGGTCTTGTTGGATCACAGGTGTGACTTGATGCTCTCCAAGGTCTTTTCCATCCTGGTTGATTCTCTGATGATGGTGACTGTCAAGATTTTGACGTGTCTTCATTGAAGACTCTAGAAGCTGGGTAGTTGTAAAAGAAGTCCTTTATTGCATTGTTAAAGCAGTCCCATGAAGGCAAAATTATCAGAGTCCATAGCAGTATGCAGAAGCCGTCTAACATAAAGTCTCTAAGTCTCAGGCAGGAGCAGCAGCCACAGCTGCAGTAAAGGCATCAGTACTCTGTGTCCCATGAGGGTCTTAGCAGTACTAGTAGCAAAAACAGCCTCATCACCGTTTTTCAGGAATGTTTTGTGTGTATGTGTGTGTGTTCTCATAGTGATTTTTTTTTCAAAGTAGGAATTTTTTTTTTTTTTTTTTTTTTTTTTTTTTTTTTTTTTTTTTTTTTTTTTTTTTTTTTTTTTTTTTTTCAATTTTTAGCCAATTAGGAACATACACGAATTTTCTTCTGTCTTCATGGGCCAAACCTAAGTTAAGATTGATGTGAGACAGTATTTGTAATTCTTACACATATTCTATATATATAACTCTTTCTGTTATATCTAGGAAGGCTACATTATTTTTGTTATGATTAGACTTTAACTAACTTTGCAAAAGGCAATGTTTCTGAACTTTAAACTAGGCCTTAGGGCTTCTCTTGCTAGACTGCATTTCTACCTCATATCTGTATGGATTTTTGTATTTTAGATTTTCTGAAGGTTCTAATTGAATCCTCACATTTCTGGGCACTCCTGGGCCTGTGTGGAATTGGCCAAGGGGGATTCATACTCCAACAGGTGACACTGCAGGGCCCTGGGGAAGTAAGGGGCCATTGTGACACTGTGGGGCCTGGTAGCACTGAGAGGACCAGAGTGACACTGTGTATGACATGGCACCACAGAGCCCAGGGGCCATTGTGACACTGCAGGGCCTGGTGGCACTAAGAGGACCAGAGTGACACTGTGTATGACATGGCACCATAGAGCCAAGGGGCCATTGTAACACTGAAGGGCTGAATGGAAGCAAGGAGTCCATGGTGACAGTCTGGGTCCTGGTGGAACCACAGAGGCCAAAGTGACCCTGTGGGGCCTTGTGGAACCAAGGGGCCATTGTGCCACTGCGGAACCAAGGAGAGCCTTGGGAGACCCTGAGGCCCAATGGAATCCAGGGGCCATTGTTCTATTGCAAGGAGTCTTGGAACTGAGGGAACAATTGTGACCCTGGGGTGCCCCATGGAACCAAGGGTCCCTGGTGACACTGAAGGATCTTGTGTGACCAGGGCTCCATGGTGACCCTGCAGCACCAAGGAATTCATGGTGGCCCTCTGAGGTCTGATGGAACCAAGAGGCCACTGTGACACTGCAGGACCTTGTGGAACCCTGCAGAGCTTTGGGACAGAGCAGGACCTGGTGTCATGATGGGGCCGTTGTGCCACTGCACTGCCCCATGGAACCAAGGGGCCAGGGTTTCTCCTCAAGGACTCCTGGAATGTAGGAAACATGTGTGACACCACGGTGCCCCATGGGACCAAGAGGCCATTGTGACACTGTAGAAGCAATGAGACCATTGCTGCACTGCCAGACCTCATGGAACCAAGGATCCATTGTGACACTGCAGGGCCTTGGGGGTCCAAAGTGACATTGTGACACTACAAGGTCCAAGGATCAGGGGATTTTTTGACACTAAGGGGTTCCACGGAGCCAAAGGGACGTTGTGACACTGGGAGGAATCATGGAATCATAGAGACCATTGTGACACTCTAGAGCTTCATGGAACCGTGGTGACACCAAGTTGGCTGGAGTGTGGATCTGCTGGAGGGCAGGAAGGCTCTGCACAGGGCCCTGGACAGGCTGGATCCAGAGGCCAAATCCAAGAATGTCAGGTTTAACAAATCCAAGTGCTGGGTCCTGCACTTTGGCCACAAAACCCCGTGCAGCACTCCAGGCTGGCGACAGAGTGGTGGACAGCAGCCAGGCAGAAAGGGACCTGCAGGGACTGATGGACAGCAGGCTGGACATGAGGCAGCAGTGTGCCCAGGAGGCCAAGAAGGCCAATGGCTCCTGGCCTGGATAAGGAACAGTGTGACCAGCAGGAGCAGGGCAGTGATTCTTCCCCTGTGCTCAGCACTGGTTGGGCAGCACCTCGAGTGCTGTGTCCAGTTCTGGGGCCTCCAGTTTAGGAAGGACATGGAGGGACTGGAGCATGTCCAGAGAAGGGCAACAAGGCTGGTGAAGGGTCTGGAACACAAGTCCTGTGAGGAGTGGCTGAGGGAGCTGGGCTTGTTTACCCTGGAGAAGAGGAGGCTCAGGTGAGACAAGGCAGTGTCAGGGCACAAGTTGGATTTGGTCATCTCCAAGGTCTTTTCCAACCTTGCTGATTCTGTGATTCTCTGAAACCAACCCTTGTAGCAGTTGCAGGATGAACCATGGGACTCCTCTTCACAAGGTGCAGCAGCCCAGGTCCCTCAGCTTCTCCTCACAGCCCCCAAGCCCATCCTGTCAGTCCTGCAGAGCCTCTGCAGCTCTTCCTCATTGCCCACAACAGGGAGCCTCACAGCCAGACACACCAGCCCAGATGTGCCCCCCTGGCCCGGGGTGCCTCTGGCAAGGGAGCAGCACAAGGCACTGCAGGAGCCTGCAGACAATTCCTGCAGCACTTGGAAGATGATCCTGCTCCCCAAGGGACGTTCCCATGGTGCCAAGTCAGGAACTGAAATGGGGAGTGGGGTCAGAGAGGAAAGGGCAACAGGGATGGGCTGTTTGCAGGGGAGGGAACAGGGGTGGGCAAAAGGAAGAAATTTGTAGCAGGAAAAGGAAAGAAAGCAAAGATGAAGCCAAAGAAATTCTCAGGGCAGTTTGGGGGTGGCTGCCAGGTAGCCCTGGCTCTGAGCAACAACGTCTGCAGTGGCACAGGAAACTCCCAGCTGATGGGAACAAACTTTCTGTGTGACTACAGAGGCCACCACAAACCTGAGCAGTTTCCCTGCTGTCTCCCAGCCCTTCCTGGCCCCAGGGGCTGATGGCATTTGTGCTCCCTAAGCTTCATCTCCAAACACCAACACCATGGGGGTGCTGACGCCTGCTCTGGGCAGTGCAAACAGGGGCTCCTGAAGCAGTGCTGCCGTGTCTGTGCCTGCAAGGATGCGGCACCTGTGTGAGCTGGGGGAGAGGCCAGGGCTGCAGAGGGGGGATGTTGTTGGCAGGTGCATGAGGACGCTGTGGGACGCTGCCCTGGGGTGTCCAGCGCAGTGGGAATGGATCAGCCCCTGCTCTGCTGCTCCTTCCCCTTGTCTCCCCCAGGCACATTGCAGAGCCCCAGCCATGCTGTTTGCCCCCAGCCTGCCCACGGCCAGCCTGGGGCTGCTCCCGGGGCTTTTCTGTGCTCAGCATTGGCCTGGGCAAAGTGTTCTGGAGAGAGCCTGGGCAAGGAGCCTGCAGCCCCCAGGGCCTGGCCTGAGGCACCAGCGCTGCCCCAGCAGTGCCCATGGCCTGTCCCTGCTGCAGCCCCGGCACTGCCACCCCCAGCACTGTGCCCGGCCCCGAGAGCACTCAGGCCCTACAGCAACACCAGGGCCAGCAGGGCAGCGGGGCAGGGCCACGGCAGCAGCACTGGCAACACCAAGGGCTGCTGCTGCTGCTGCTGCTGGGCACAGCTGCTGTGCCAGCACTGATCTGCCCCCAGCTCTGCACACAGACATTGCTGCTGCAGCTTCAGAGAAGGGAACCAAAGGGGGATCTCTGCAGAAACCTTGGCAGGGAGATCCTTGAGTTCCTTAAAAGCCACCAAGAGCGCAGCCCCTCATTGACACAGTCTGTGGCCACAGGGAAGGTGGGGAGAAAAAAAATTGAGAAATGGCACAAACAATGACATTTCTTTGTGGACAATATTAAAAATAGTAAAACAAAGAAAGAGTCTCCAAAATGAAACCTACAAGAAGTATCTCAGATGACTTTTATTAGAAGTGATTTGCAGAAATTGGCCAGCAGTTTAATGTTCCTGAACACATCCAGTCATCAGTCTCCACAGTGCAGCCTTGAGCTCCTGGTTCCTCAGGCTGTAGATGAGGGGGTTCAGGGCTGGAGGCACCACCGAGTACAGAACTGACAGGGCCAGATCCAGGGATGGGGAGGAGATGGAGGAGGGCTTCAGATAGGCAAACATTGCAGTGCTGACAGACAGACCACAGCCAGGTGAGGGAGGCAGGTGGAAAAGGCTTTGTGCCGTCCCTGCTCCGAGGGGATCCTCAGCACAGCCCTGAAGATCTGCACATAGGAGAAAACAATGAACACAAAACAACCAAATGCCAAACCAGCACTAAAAGCAATTAGCCCTATTTCCCTGAGGTAGGAGTGTGAGCAGGAGAGCTTGAGGATCTGTGGGATTTCACAGAAGAACTGGCCCAGGGCATTGCCATGGCACAGGGGCAGGGAAAATGTATTTGCCGTGTGCATGAGAGCATTGAGAAAGGCACTGGCCCAGGCACCTGCTGCCATGTGGGCACAAGCTCTGCTGCCCAGGAGGGTCCCGTAGTGCAGGGGTTTGCAGATGGACACGTAGCGGTCGTAGCACATCACGGTCAGCAGGAAATACTCTGCTGAGATTAAGAAGAGAAAGAAAAAGAGCTGTGCAGCACATCCTGCATAGGAAATGGTCCTGGTGTCCCAGAGGGAATTGTGCATGGCTTTGGGGACAGTGGTGCAGATGCAGCCCAGGTCGGTGAGGGCCAGGTTGAGCAGGAAGAAGAACATGGGGCTGTGCAGGAGGTGGCTGCAGGCTACGGCGCTGATGATGAGGCCGTTGCCCAGGAGGGCAGCCAGGGAGATGCCCAGGAAGAGGCAGAAGTGCAGGAGCTGCAGCTGCCGCGTGTCTGCCAATGCAGCAGGAGGAAGTGGCTGACAGAGGTGCTGTTGGACATTTGCTATGGCTGCACATGGGCACCTGTTCATGGAGAAAGGACAGGGACAAGTCAGCAGAGGCTGCTTTCAGCCAAACCTGGGCCATTCCCTGTAGACTGTCCTGCTGTGACTCACCCGCCCTTGTTCCTGCTCTAGGAAAACCTTCCCCCAGGTCCCTGCCTGAGCTCCAGTTGTGCTGTCTGAGTGTGCCAGGAGCAGCCAGGCCTGTGCCTGGGGTCTCTCCAGGAGCCATCCCTGCCCTGCTGCCCTGGGTTTGTGGCCATGTGGCAGAGGGACAAGGCTGGATATTCACGATTTGTCAGGGGAATCACTTCTAATGCAGAAAGGCTTGTTGCCATCTGCACTCCCACTTCTAAAGGACATGGAGAGCAGGAAGGAATTTTAGCCATTATTTTTCTGCCCACACATCATTCCTGTTTTTAAAAGGTAAGAAATCCTTAGCATTTCTGCTGCACTCAGAGTTTGCTACAGAGATGTGAGAGGCAAAGGATTCCCTGTGGCTCAGGGAAGGTGAGGGGCTGGATGGGCTTGTTCCCAACTGCCCTGGGTTTGCAGCTTTGGCTGCAATCAGAGCACAATCACACTCCCGGGTCACCCTGGCATAAACCAGACCCTGCCCAGAGCACAGGGATCCCTAAATGTCTCCCCCTCTCCAAAGGGCTCTGGGCAAGGTCTCAGCACCCCCTTCTGCCAAGGACACTCCCGGCTCCCTTGGCAAACCCTGCAGGATTTCCTCAGCTCTGGCATCTCTGCACTTCCCCGTGGCACATTCAGGGAACTCCCAGGGGCTCTGGCACAGATTTGCAGCCAGGAGGGCAGCTCAGAGCTGGGAAGGACACAGCAAGGAGATCCCCGGGTGTGCCCATGATGGGATCTCAGGGAGGGGGCTCAGCTCATTCCTCTTTCCCATGGACTGCTTTGCCCACAGCCCCACAGGGCCCAGGGAAGCTTGGACACCCCATTGCCATGGCCACAGCTGCCTGGCAGGAATGCCAAGGGCAGTGCCTGACTCAGCTGCTGCAAAGGCCAGAGCCTCCCTGAGAGCACCAGATGACAGGGACAGGATCAGGGCAGTGCAGGAACAAGAGAACATGTGGTGGTGCTGTGCCTGGGAGGGCAGGGCAGACACAGCTGGCAGAGAGTCTCTGTAAATGTTGAAGCATTACTTTTATAATCCTGGGTGTTCCTTTCAACTCAGAATGTTCTGTGATTCTGTGATTACAGTTCCTATTCTGCTTCTCTCATCATCCTGTTGCTATAATCAAAATAGAGAAAAATCCCTGTAACAGAAGAAGAACAGTAAAGAGTAAACCAGAATTTTATTGGAAGGTTCCAGGTGTCCCAGTGGGGATGGGTCACACCCAGCCCCTGATTTTACATATTTACTAAAGTTGATTATTCAGGATATTTAACAGGAACATCCAATAGGAGATTCAGTTGCCTCAGTTACACACCCCTGTGTCAAGCGATCGGAGTCGGTCCAAGGGCTTCTCTGCCCCACTTTTTTTAAGGACTGCTCACACTTTGGTTAAAAACCAAAATGTTCTTCTCGTAGTCCCTCTTCCTGATAATAAGACTAAACAGTATTTCAGGAAGGTCTTTAGGTCTACTAATTGTTCTTAAATCTAAAAGATTTCCTGCCAATCTAGTCGGCAGGAAACCGACTAGAGTTAATTAAGGATTATACATATATAAATATGTTATAGTAGTTGACTAGAGTTAATAAGGAATTACAGTTTTATAACTATACAATACTAGTTAACAGAGCTACTAATATATGAATAGTGCATAAAAAAGCAAAAATCATTTTGTCATCACCCCAAGTTTCCCATTCTTCTCCAAGCAGGAAATTGAAAACACTCTCAGGAAAGCTCCTGATCTTTACAGCCATGCCAGGCTTACCTTATTTTGGCAAGTGTCCTCCGCAGCTGTGCCCAGGCTGGTGTGGAGCTGGGGGCAGCCCTGCCCCACACAGCCCTCTCAGCAGCAGCAGCAGCAGCAGCAGCAGCAGCAGTAGCAGCAGCAGCAGCAGCAGCAGCAGCTGCCCTGCTCAGGGTGGCTCCTTCCCCTCACAGCTTCTCCCCAGCGCTGGCAGCAGCTCCCCGGGCCGGCTGAGAGCTGTCCCTGGCAGGCAGCAGAGTCCCTGGGCCAGCACAGCGCCCTGGGCTGCAGGACCCTGCTCTGCACCACAGCCCTGGGCACCCCTGGCTGCAGCCCCGGCTGCTCAGCCCTGCAGCAGAGCCTGGCCCCAGGGAGCTGCCCTGTGCTGGGCCTGGGCTGGGGCAGCAGGGAAAGCCAGCCCTGCCCTAGGGCCACATCCCTGCCCTGCAGCAGCTCCCAGAGTGCTCCTGGAAGGTGCTCCAAGCTGTGGGATGTGGCAGCTTCAGGAGATCCCTGCAGGAGCTGCAGCTTCTCTTCCCCCAGCCAGAGAGTGACTGTTTGCAAGCCTGGGAGGATTTCTCCTGAAGTGAGCCCTGAGTGAGCTCTGCTCTGTGCTGCCAGCCCAGGCTGAGCTGAAGCCCTGTGTGCCTGTGTGCTGTGCCCGGGGTGGCTGCAGGCAGTGCCCCAGCCCTGCTGGGCTGGCAGAAAAGCTGCTCATCCAGAGAAATGTGTTTTTAAGCTCTTCTTGGTTACCAGGATCTCCCTCTGGATGATGAGCTCAGCCCAGCTCAGCAGCACAGACACAGCACAAGGACTTTAATGACCCTCTCAGGGCTTTGTGCTGAGGCCCTGAACATCAGTCCCTGAGAGGGAGCTGAAGAAACCTCTCCAGAACTCCAAGTCAGAAGCCAACTCCAAAGTTTCTGGAAGTTTTATTGGGTCCCACTGAGGGACACGACACAGAAAGTGTCCCCAGGCCCCAGGCAGAGCAGAGAACTGCAGGCAGTGATGACAGGTGGGGACAAAGAGAAGCCAAGGCTTGGTGCCCTGGGCCACAGCAGCCTCTGTGCCACCAAGGACACTGAGGAGACCCCTTGTCCTGAGGCCCTGGGGCCTCCTGGCACAGCCCCAGCCAGGCTGGGCACTGTCAGCCCCTTGTCCTGCCCTCAGCATCCCCCTCCCATGCCAGTGGCCTCCAGGATGTGCTGGAAGGAGTCCCTGGGGAAGGAGCCTTGGTCAGCAATGGCCCTGGGGGGCTCCTTCATGCTGCCAGGGACTGCAGGTTTTTCCAAGGACTTTGGGTTTGGCTTTTGCCTTGGAGTCTCTGAGAGTTTTTGCAATCCTGGCCTCCAATTCTCTGCTGTAATGAGTCCCTTGAGAGGCTTTGTCAGTAACAACACTCCGTGGGGCTCATTACTACTTCAGAGTATTCAAACTTTCTAAAAAAAGAGGTTTTTGACACTGACTGAAAGGTTTTGTCAATCATGGCCTCCAATTATCTGCTTTAATGAGTCTCTTGAGATTTTTAGCCAGCAACGACAGTCAGTTGGGCTCATTCATGCTTCAAGGTACTCAGGGGTAATTTAAGTACTTCTTTTTGCAGCGAGTCTCTGGAAGGTTTTTGTGCAATCCTGGCCTCCAGTTCTCTCATCCAAGGACTCCATGAGGAGCCTGTGTTGGGGATAGACATAAGTGAACCCATTAATACTTCAAGATATTTTGGGTGATTCCTCTGACTTTGACTCCTGGACAGGTTTGTGCAATCTCCTCTCAGGCTCTGAAGTTCCAGGGCTCAGCACCAAATACACCACAGGGCTCATTGCGATCAAACAAGTCCTGACAAACCATGGCTGTGCCTTGATTTCCCTCTGGTCTGGTGCAGTTCATTGAAAATTCTTTTTTATTTATTTTCTAGAGGTTTAGAGAAATATTTCAAAGAGCTTTTAATTAACCAACATTCCTATTTTAAAGGATGTATTTTTTTCTCTCTAGAAAAGAGGTGATTGCAGCATTCAGTGACTGATATTGATGCAGGGTCTTTCCTCAGGAGGTCTGGCCTGGTCAGAGAAGCTGTGCCTTGAGTTCTGACCCAGTGAGGACAACCTTGCTCCACATTACCCAACCCCATCCTGTCTCTCCTCACTCATCTGGGACCTACTTTTCTTAGAGATCTGGCTGTACTCAGCAAAAAAAAAAGGGCTTTTCTTCCTTTTTAAAACAATCTAAAACTCCTAAATTTCAGACAAACTACCCAAGCGTGTCCCAAGCCTGAGGTGCCACCAAGGAGGTTCCCCTTCCCCAAGGCAGAACCATGCAAGGAATGTTTCAGACACACAGGAAGTTCTGCAATAAACACAAATCCAGAGTTGACTGAAGGCTGAATTAGACCAACTGCTGAAGGACAGACAAGCTTTGAACTCCTTGCAGCTCAAAGCTCCAGCTGGGTTGTTGGGAGGTGTGTGAGTGAGCCAAGAGTGAGGGTAAGGGAACTGCAGAGAGCCCTGGAAGTGCTTCTGTGCAGCCAGGCTGTGGGGAAGGGCACTGCAGGCTTGGCCTGGACCAGGAGTGAGGGTGGATCATCATCCCAAGCTGCCCTGGGCCATTGCAAGGGGCTGTGGCCATGGACACTGCACTGAGCCCACTGCTGGCTTTGGGTGCCAAGGCCACCCTGATCAGTTCAAGTTTCCTTGGAAAGCAGCCCCAGGAGCCATTTCTGCAGCCAGGTTCCGTGGCCACTTGCAGGCAGAGCTGTTGCTGCCCTAGGCTGCCATGGCAACCATGAGGACAAAGTGGTGCCCGGGCTGTTCCAGGTACAATGCAATGACACTCGATGCTGTCAGGTGCAAAATCTGGCTTTAGCATTGGATCCAGCCACTCACAGTCTCCACTGTTAAATGAAATTTTAAAAGTCTGGGTGTCCTGGAGGGTTTGAGGATCCTGGTGGCAATGGGTGTCATTTCTCGACCTCATGACTCCACCGGAATTTCTCCAATGAAGAAATCAAGCTTTTGCCTGAAGCTCCCACTCTGCCCATGACAAGAACCCCTGGGAGTGTCTGGGACATCCTGCTCTTTGGCAGCCTAGGGACTCCTGGGATGCCACCGTGGAGCCCCCGTGAGTGTCTGTGACAGATGGGTGCCTTGCAGCCCAAGGTGCCCTGGGATGTCCCCATGGAATGGCTGTGACTGCCTCTGAGCACAGGGCTCTTTAGCATCCCCAGAAACCCCTGGGAGGTCTCCAGGATCCTCGAGTCCAACTCCTGGCCCTGAACAGGACACCCCAACAATGCCAGCCTGGGCCTGGCAGCGCTGTCCAAACGCTGCTGGAGCTCCCAGAGCCCTGGAGCTGGGACCCTTCCCTGGGAGCTGTTCAGTGCCCCAGCAGCCTCTGGGGGAAAAACCTTTTCCTACATCCAACCCAAACCTGCCCTGGCTCAACTCCAGCCCTTCCCTCCAGTCCTGTCCCTGGGCACCAGAGGGAAGAGGTTCCCACAGCCCCAGCCAGGGACGCGCTCCCAAGGCTGTTCCAGGGCAGCCAGGGCTGGCACCAGCTGGGATGCTCGGTTTCCATGGCCGGGGTTTGGGAATGGGATTCCCCAATTTTGTGCTCCCACTAAAACTGTGACACTGCTCGCTGCCCTCCAGCCTCCCATTGAAAGTACAAAAGGCAAAGATCCCAGGCTGGGATAAGAACAATTTTACTGGAAGAGAGACAAATAAGGAACAAAAAGAACAGGAAAAATATTGATATCAAAGGGATAAACAACATATAAAAGGAAATTACAAAAAACTCACTGACTCTCCACTATGTATGCTCCTGCTACAGACACCTTGCTTGGAGTGACAGATCCTTCCTGCCTTGCAATGACCAGAATGGATCAACAATACAATGTTAGATCCAGACTCTCATGTCTTAAATCACTCACATTCATTGTCAGGGCAGGGAAAGGACACGTTCTTCCCAGGAAAATCACATGGACGGTCAGAGGGCCTTCCCAATGGGTCTCTGAAGCGTAGATGAAGTTGCAGCAGCAAAAGCTCTCCACAGGCAGTTCCAGACTCCCTACTGGTGCTTTTTGCTGGTGTTGGTCAGGAAGCTCTCCTGATAAATCTCTTCCACACTGGGGAATACTCGTAGGCCTCTCCCGTTGGTGCACCGGGGTGAATGAGGTGAGTGGCGTTGAGCCCTTCCACAAGTGTAGGAGGGAAGGCTCTTCCTCTGGTGGGTCGCTCATCCATGCAGGAGAATGAGTTGTCGAAACCTTCCCACACTGGGAACCACCGTAGGAGGCCTCTCCCGTGGACATCTATGCGATCGGCTGGACTGTTAAGCCTTCCCACATCTCCACACTTGTTGCTTCCCAGGTTGAACTGGGGCATCAAGTTGATTCTGCGAAACTCTTTCCTACAATTTCCCCACACTCGAGGGCCTCTCCCAGGTGATGAACTGTGGGGTGAGAGAGGGGAGTGAGCTTGAAGCCATCCCATCAGTCAGGAGCGGAAGGGCTCTCCTTTGGGTGCGTCTTCATTGCTTGGAGTGAGATTGGACGCTGTTCTGAAACACTCACACATGGGAACACTTGCGTAGGCGCTCCCGTGTGGAGATCTGATGCGAAATCAGCTGGGAACCTTGCTGGTGAAGCCCTCCACAAATTCCTCCACACTTGTTATGGTTTCCTCACGTGAGTCTGGTGCATCAAGATTGATCCTGGCGAACTCCCACACCCCTCTAGTTCCTCCCCCATTGTAGCTGGATGATGAATGGGAGTGAGCTTGAAGCCCATCCCCAGCAGTAGGCAGCGAAGGGACTCATCCTCTGTTATATCCCCGCAGGAGAGATTGGGAGGCTGGTCAAACTCTCTCCACTCGAACCACTTAGGCCCCCCGTGTGGATCCGCGGTTCGATCAGTATGGATTTCTTGCAAAACGGTCTTCGCACACCCAAGCACCTTGTGGCTTCTCCCGCACCACTTACTCTTCTCATAGTGACTAGCTCTATACTGGCTGAAGCCGTCCGGTTCACAGGCAAAGGGTGGGGCCCATCAGAGAGAGCCTGGAATGGTTTGAGCCCTTCCTCCGCGGATTCAGTGGCTTCCTCCTTGATCGTCCAAGTGAGCGCTAAAACCAACTTTTCCAGATTCTCTGGGGATTGTCCTCTTGATCACCATCCTCGCTCTCTTGGAAAAGAACAAGGACAGAATGTTGCCTCCTGCCCACAGAAAGGCAGAAGCCCCTAGCCCTGGCAGGTATGGCAGAACGGGGTTCCTGCAGGCCGGCCATGGCTGGAGAGGAGCAGGAGAGACGGGGAAAGGGGCAGTGACTTTCCCTAAGCTGCCGGCGTCCCGAGGCATCTACTTCCACCAAGCCCCTTCTCTCATTACAGCTAAGATTTCAGGAATGGGAATCCGGTTGCAGTAAACATCGATGACTATGAGTTAATGTGGCCCCCCTCGTTGTGGCTCCCTACTTGGGTCCCTGGCACACCAGCTCGCCCCAGGCCTCTGCTGGCAGCCACAACTGGACCCCCAATTCCCCAAAAGAGTCATTTCACTCAGCTTAGAGTTCCTTCCAACATCCCCCCGCCAAAAAACCAGTAAAACCCAAGAATAGTGGGCAGAACTTTAGTAAAAAGGTTCTGCTAGAGAGAGACTCTTGAAATGGAAATAAACCCCTCCCTCGAGATGGTAACTGAAATTACGTTCTCAGCAAAGAATGGAAAGAAAAAAACCAGTTTATTTAGTAGGAAAATTAATAAAATGTAGTAGTTAAAAACCAAAGATTCGACAGAGTCAGAATATCAACCTGAACCCGTTAGGCATCGTGTTGGTACAGTGCATAAAAATCGTGGCTGCAGTCTCTTCTGGGTCACAAGCTTGTTTGTGAGAAATGATCCTGTAAATGGGCTAGTTTCCTCGTGATTAAGGTCCGAGTGGTGTTGTATATGTGCTTGTGTTCCCTAACGGGAATCCAGGGAAACAGGGCTTCTGGTGTTAATCCAATATCCGTAGGAATAAAGACATCTCAAAGGGTGTAAGGAATTGATCGTCATACAGGAGACTCAATGCCCATTAATAAGAAGAGAGGGTGGTGAAGAGATAAAGAAACACTGCCAAATGTTGAAGCGCCCATTAAAGAATAATCCCCAAATTACGAAAATAGGGTAATGAACAGTTCTACTTGGATTCCTTGGTTTTGTTTTCAAACGAGCACACTGGGAAGGGCCATGCTGGATAACTGCTGTATAAAATACACTGTGCAACTGGCCTACGACCTGGACCATAACATGGCTCGACGAAACGGCATAGTATACTGGGAGTGACGGGATTAGAAGGGGAACGGAGCAAGTGACGAAAGTGGAGCAACCTCAACATCGCGGCACAACGACCATAAATGTTAAGACTGGCTCAGTGACGGCTTCTAATGGGAGTGCTCGAGGAAACGTGGAACCTCACATACAGGCACTGCTGAGACTGAGTCAGCCACTCTCCACTGGCAAA
>JAJEOU010000361.1:0-19351 GCA_021534815.1 Acrocephalus arundinaceus
GCTTGTAATGTTTTTTTTTTTTACAACAATGGCCTCTTGGTTCCACCAAGCCCTGCTGCTTCACACTGGCCCCTTGGGACCATGTGGCCTCAACAGTGCCACAATGATCATTTGGTTCCATGATATCCTGCAGTATCACAATGGCTCCTGGGTTCAATGAAACCCACAGTGACACCATGTTCTCCACTGGAAGGAAAGCACAGAGCCCCAGTGTTTCAGGGACTGATGAATGGCAGCCACCAGAGGCCAAGGCCAGCCAGAGCTGTCTGTCCTAGCCGCCTTCATCTGGGAGCAATGGAAAAATATCTTGGATTTTGTATCTCAGATACATGGAGTTTTGGGGGCAGAATCTGAATTTCAGCCATGAGCCCCTGGATGAGAAGGCCAGTTCTTTCCAATAGGAAGGAAAGCACAGAGCCCCAGTATTTCCAGGGCAGATTACAGGTGACCACCAGAGGCCAAGATGTCATGGCAGCTTTAGTCTGGGAGAAACCCTTGCATACTGTGAGTTTTGGAGAAGTACCAATTTTGGCCATGAGTGCCTGGGCAGGAAGGATGGTTCTTTTCCATAGGAAGGAAAGTCAAAAGCCTCAGTGTTTCAGGGGTGCATGAGAAGAGACCCCCAACATGCCAAGGTAATTTGAGCCAATCAGTCCAAGCCAACCAGACCTGTTCCCTTGGATCCTTGGAGCCCCACAGTGTAACAATGGTTGTGTCAAATTGGATCCTTGGTTCCAAAAGGCCCCACTGTGTCACCCTTGGCACTTGTTTCCATGGGTCCCCATAGTGTCACACTGGTCCCTTACTTCCATGAGGTCTGGCAGTGTCAAAGTGGTTTCCTTGGTTGCATGGAGCTGCACAATGACACAATGGCCCCCTTGGTTCCATGCAGCCAAAGAGTGTCACAATGGTCTCCATGATTCCACATGGTCCTGCAGCGTTACAATAGTCCCTTAGTTCACTGAGGCCCTGTAGTGTCAAAATGGTCTCCTTGGTATCACAAGGTCCTGCAAAGCCCCTTGGTTCAAAAAGGCCTCAAGTTTTCATAATGGTCTCATCCTTGCTGTGACAACTGCCCCTCTGCCAGGATTCCATAGTGTTACAATGGTTCCTTGCTTCATTGAGACCTACTAGTGACACAGGGGCCCCTTGGTTCTATGAGGGATGTGACAATAGTCTCCATGATTCCAAAGGCCTTGCAGTGTCACAACAGATGGGTAAATCTATTAAGCCCCACAGTGTCACTATGGTCCCTCTTGGCTCCAAAAGGCTCTGAAGTGCCACAATGGCCCTTTGGTTTCCCAGGGCCTCAAGATGTACAAATGGCCTCCAGGGTTTCATGAAGCCCTGCTGTGTCACAATAGACCTTTGGTTCCATGATGCCCCATAGTGTCACAATGGTATCCTTGGTTCCATGGTGTCAGAATGGACCCTGCATCCCATGGAGACCCACAGTGTTCACTGTAGCCCCCTTGATTCCATCAGGCCCTGCCATGCTGTAATGCCCTCTCGGTTGCAGTGAGTCCCAAATGTCAGAATAGTCCCCATTGTTCCATGAAGCCCTGTAAAGTCACTATGCTCCCCTTGGTTCCACAGGGCCCCAGTATGTAACAATGGACTCTTGGTTCCATGAGGTTCCTCAGTCACAATGGCTCCCTGGCTCCATGTGGCCACGCTGTGTCACAATGGCTTGTGGTTCCATGAGGCCCAACAGAGTTGCAATGGACCCTTGGTGTCCATGAGACCCTGCTGTGTCACAGTGCAGTTCTGGTTCCATGAGCTTTCATACTGCCACCAACAGTCTCCTTGGTTCTGCAGTGCCACCATGGACCCTTGTTCCATGAGGTCCCACAGTATAACATGGTCACTTTGGTTCTGTGAGGTTCAGCAGTGTCACAATGGCCTCCTTGGTTCCACAAGGCCTTGCTAAGTCAGAATGGCCCCTTTGGTTCCATTCAGCCCCACAGTTTCACCATGGTCTCCTTGGATCCGCATTGTCAAGACTGACCTTTCAGTCCATCTATCCCAGGTGTGTCACAATGGCCCCTTGGTTCTATGAATTTCTGGACTATCAACAATGGTTCCATTGGTCAAAAAAAGCCTTTCTGTGTCACAATGGACTCTTGGTTCCATGAAGCCTTTCACTGTCAGAATGTACTTTTAATTCCATGAGGTTCCAGAGTGTAACACTGCAATATCTGCACTATCACAATGGACCATTGGTTCCATGTGGCCCTGCTGTGTCACAAGGGTTTTAGTCCTATGAATCTGAAGGTGTCACAGTAGACTCCTTGATTCTGTGAAACCTCACTGTAACCCAATATATGAAATGTCAGAATGAGACTCCTTAAAAAAAATTGCAATCAAGAGGGCATCATTTACCCAGTCTTGAGGTCCAGTGTGTGGTAACTTCTAACCTTACATGGACATGTGATTCTAAGAGTATTACTTATATACAGTCACTACATGTGTATTACAATTTACCCATTTCGATAAAACCCACCTGAACATCCAAAATTCAGTCCTTGTTTTTTCAATCACTGTACTCTTGAGCCAGATATCTTCTCTTCCAAAAATCCTTTCTGGGAAAGCAGGCCCTGCATGCCTTCTTCATGTGCTAGAAGTTCACAGGAACTTGTAAAAATGGAATAAACCCTTTTGGTACCAAGTCCAAGGCTTTGTGTGCCCAGGCAGAGGCAGGCAGGATGCAGAGCTGTCAGCAAAGGAAGGGGCCAGCCAGGTGGGGCAGCCGGGGGATGACGACAGCCTGCAGGGACAGAGGCGCAGGGCATGGACACCGTAGGACAGCCTGGGCTGGACAGGGCACAGGCATGGGCAGCAGCTGAAAGGCCCTGACACAGCCAACTCCTGCAGCACTTTGGCCATGGCTGCTGGCCCTGTTGCTGAGCCAGGAGGAGGAGACAAGTGAGCCTGGCAGCAATGGGGCCTCCTTGCCTCCTTGTCCCTGCTCAGCAGCCTGGCAGGGGCCGCCCCATGGTGCTGCCCTTGGCATTGCACATCCCCACATCCCAGTGGCCCAGGAAGAGCCCTGAGCAAGGAGGAAGGGACAGGATGTGCCTTGGAAGGGGCTGGGGCTCAGGCCTTGTCTTTTTGGACTCATGAAACACATCCAGGTGTGCTCAGCATCAGAGACACCTTGGCCTTGTTTGTCCCCTCCTGTCATCAGTGCCAGCAGTGTTCTGCTCGAACTGGACCCTGGGGACACTTTCTCAGTGTGACCAATTAAAACTTCAAGAAACTTTGGAGTTTTAATCTGACTTTAAGTTCATTAAAAGTTTTCTAAACACTTTCAGGGACTCACTCGGATGTAAACAACACCAAAAGCCCCAAGAGGGTCATTAAATTCCTTGTGCTGTGTTTGTGCACCTGAGCTGGGCTGGGATCCTGGCAGAGAAGCAGCTCCTGGAAACAAAAAAGAGCCTCAAAAAGACACTTCTCCTGAGGAGCAGCTCCTCTCCCAGCCCAGCAGGACTGAGGGCAGTGCCTGCAGGTACCTGAGAGCAGTGAAGCAGAGACTTAAAGCAACTGGAAGGACAATTCTGAGCTTCTTCATGGAGTAATCTTCACAACTTCTGACAAATCAGTCTCTGGCTGCAGGGATCTCCCAAGGCTGACCCAGGACAGCACTGACAGGACTGTAAGGATGGCTCCGCTGCCGTTTCTGGGTTGGGGGAGGATGTGCTCCAGGGCGGGGCTGCCCTGGGCACCGTCAGAGGGACAGGGCAGGACGGCTCCTGCTGCCAGGGACGGCTGCAGGGGCTGAAGCTGGGGCTGCAGCCAGGGGTGCCCAGGGCTGTGGTGCAGAGCAGCTCCTGCAGCCCTGAGGGCTCTTGGCCAGGCCAGGGGATCTGCCACCTGCCAGGGGCAGCTCTCAGCCTGCCTGGGAGCTCCCATGGATGGTGGAGGGGAGCTGTGGGTGCAAGGAGTGACTGCTGCCACTCTGGGCAGGTCCTGCTGCTGTGGAGAGGGTGCTGTGTGGGCCAGGGCTGCTCAGAGCTCCAGCTCATGCCCAGGTCATTTCAGAGGAGACTTTTCATGAGCTCATTCAGGGCAGGAGTTTCCTGCTTGAGTCTCTGCTTTCCTGAATCTGTGCTCCCACTTTTCCCTGACTCAGCATGGTAGGAATGGAAACTCAGCTGTGCAGGGCAGAGCAGGGGCTGAGGCTCTTAAACCATCACACTGAGCATTCCTGGGAACCTCAGCAAGTGCCTCCAGCTCCCCAGCCTCCAGATCCATGCAGCATCCCCTTTCCATGGTGCCCAGGCCTGGGGGAGCTGTTCTTTAACCCCTGCAGCCCCGAGCAGCTGCAGGGCAGAGCTGGCCCAGGGGCTGGGCTGGGCTCTGGCAGCACTGGCAGGGAAGGAGCCCGGGGCCACAGGAACAGCTCGGGCTGGGACAGCTGCAGCAGCAGAGCCGTGGGCAGGGAGGGAGGGAGGCAGTGCTGAGGGAAGCCCTGCTGCAGGGGACATGTGGCACCTGCCGGTCCTGCCCTGCAGGGCACACACTGCCCTGAGCAGCACAGCTCTTGTGTCCCCTGGCAGCCAGCACAGCCCTCAGCCCGGGGGCTCGGGGCCCTCAGTCCCCTCCTGGGCCGGCAGAGCAGCCCCAGAGATGAAGGGCATCTCTCCTGCCATGTGCCCATTCCCTGCTGAGCAGGGCCTGAGGGCCACTGTCCTGCACTGCTGCTGCCTGGCAGGGGCTGGGCAGGGCTGGGCAGGAAAAAGGCTTTTCCTCAGGGCCTGGCTCTCTCTCTCCTTGCCTTGCCCAGGTGCTCCTGGCATTGCTGACTCTGGGCTCTCTGGGAATGGCAGTTCCAGCTTCAGGCTCAGGCCCAGCCTTTGGGCTCCTCCTGTGCAGGCTGAGCACAGCAATGGGGTGTCCCAGCTCCCTCTGCCCCAGGGAGCTTTGGGTAGGGCAGAGGTGCAGGTTGTGTATAAGCTGACTCTCCTTGACTTTGGGAAAGGCAGGAGCTACTTTTTGTGCCAGAGATTTCTGTGCTCTCAGCAGTGTCTCTTGGCCTTCCAGAGTAATACAAGAGTGGAGTTCAAGTGCAAGTCCAGGGTAGCTGGGAACAGGTTGCAGGGACAGAGCAGCTCTACTCAGTCTACACTAAGCCTCAGAGAATCCTCCTGCCTCACTGGACTCTCTGTTTTCCCAGGTGAAGCAGAATCTCTCATTCTGATCCTGCAATCCCCATCCCTTCGCCCTGGCAGCTCCCGTTCCTTAGGAGCAGATTCTTTGACGAAGTTCAAACATCAGGACTGGCCCCTGCCCTCAATGTTCCCCTGCACTGACTGGGGGTCAGGGCTGACTCCCAGGTGTCCTGCAGTACAAAGTTTGGCTCCTAACACAACACTGGCCAGCAGCAATCAGGGCTCCATCAAGCAAGGTAAAGTAAGTTCTTGTAGATATAGATAAGGGGGAGGTGTTTAGTAGCAGAAAATGGTCTGTGAGAAAGGGCTTTGACTCTTCCATGAGAAATCTCTCCTCAGATGTCACTGTCTTTCCTTCTTCTGCAGGTTGGAATGTCCAGAGAAGCAAATGTCCAACAGCAGCTCCATCAGCCACTTCCTCCTGCTGCCATTGGCAGACACGCGGCAGCTGCAGCTCCTGCACTTCTGCCTCTTCCTGGGCATCTCCCTGGCTGCCCTCCTGGGCAACGGCCTCATCATCAGCGCCGTAGCCTGCGGCCACCTCCTGCACAGCCCCATGTTCTTCTTCCTGCTCAACCTGGCCCTCACCGACCTGGGCTCCATCTGCACCACTGTCCCCAAAGCCATGCACAATTCCCTCTGGGACATCAGCACCATCTCCTATGCAGGATGTGTTGCACAGGTGTTTATGCTTATCTTCTTCTGTGGGTCAGAGCTTTCCCTCCTGACCGTGATGTGCTACGACCGCTACGTGTCCATCTGCAAACCCCTGCACTATGGGACCCTCGTGGGCAGCAGAGCTTGTGCCCACATGGCAGCAGCTGCCTGGGCCAGTGGCTTTCTTTACGCTCTGCTGCACACGGCCAATACATTTTCCCTGCCCCTTTGCCATGGCAATGCTCTGGGCCAGTTCTTCTGTGAAATCCCACACATCCTCAAGCTCTCCTGCTCACACTCCAACCGCAGGGAACTTGGGATTATTGTGGCTGGCACATGTTTAGCTTCTGGATGTTTTGTTTTCATTGTTTTCTCGTATGTGCAGATCTTCAGGGCTGTGCTGAGGATCCCCTCTAAGCAGGGACGGCACAAAGCCTTTTCCACCTGCCTCCCTCACCTGGCCGTGGTCTCCCTCTTCCTCAGCACTGGCATTTTTGCCCACCTGAAGCCCCCCTCCATCTCCTCCCCATCCCTGGATCTGTCCCTGTCAGTTTTGTACTTGGTGGTGCCTCCAGCCCTGAATCCTCTCATCTACAGCCTGAGGAACCAGGAGCTCAAGGATGCCCTGAGGAAAATGATCATGTGTGGTGTTCAGAAGCAATAAACTCTTTTTCTTCTGCATAGCTCTTATTGTGTTACTCAATTATGTTTAATCTGTGTCCTGTATTTTTTTCTCATTGCACATTTTTTACACTTTTGAGAATTTATTCCCACAAAAATCTTTGACTATACAATTTTTAGTTTGGTATTTGCCTTTCTAGGAAACCAGTAGATCGTATAACCAATGAGCTGTACTACATCTGTGCTTACACCACATAAAGAATTCTTTTGCGTGAGCCTCAATGATCTTGAAGGTCTCTTCTACTCTTGAAGGTAGAAATTCTGTGATTCTGTAATTCTGTGATTCTGTATTGTAATGTTTGCCTGACATCTTTCCTCTGTGACTTCTCTGGAGCTGCAGGCTTGGTCCCTCTGGGCAGAGCTGGGGGAAAATGGGAACCCCAGTGCTTCTCACTGCCAGAGAGCCCCAGGGCTTGTTCTCTGTAACCTCCCCTTCCTTCACTTCCACACTGCCCTTTAGAGCCCCTGTGTTGGTTTAAAGCCTCAGGGCTCTGTCAGCTCAGTCCCAGTCCTGCTGTGTGACTGTCCAGGGACTGCAGGCAGGGACAGGCTGTGGGCACTGCTGGGACAGAGCTGGGCTTTGCAACAGCATTTCCATCGTGCAAGGGCATCTCCCCAGTGCACAGCCTGAAAACTTCAATCTTCTTCCCAGTTTGCTCTCTCAAGGATGTGCCCAACACAGCACCCTGGAGAGGAAAACAGCAGTGAGCAGCAGAAGTGTGGCAGTGTTCAGGGTGGGGGCTGTCCCAGCAGTGCCCTTGCAAAGCCAGCACTGCTACAGCAGAGGCCTCTCACCCCAGGTCAGAGAGGTCGTTCTTCCCTCCATGGAGGGACATCAAGTGACCAGGTCAGGAGTCTGTGTTTGCAGTGCACAGACAAGACACAGCCCTAAACATCCTGTGTGTGTGAGGGGACATAAACCCAGTGAGCACAAACACCTTCAGCTGTTCCTGGAGTTTCCAGAGAGTTTCCTTTGTCCCCTGGGAACCCCTGAGTGCAGGGCTGGCATGAGCTCCCATGCACAGAACTCCCCGTGTCCATCCCTCTGGCCGTGGGGCACCTAAGGCAGGGCAGAGCAGGGCAGGGCAGGGTGACACCCACAGGGCTGAGGTCCCTGCCAGGCTCTGGCACTGGCAGCAGAGCCCAGGGCGACCCTGCCCATGCTGCAATGAGCTGTCTGTGTGTGTGCAAGGGAAGGACTCGTGTCCCTGAACAGCCCTGGGGCTGTGAGCAGGGCATGAGCCCAGCTCAGGGGTGGGCACCTGACAGAGCCCTGACATTTCTGGCTGTGACTCCAGGAACAAGCCCCAGTGTCACAGTGATTTTCATCTCACTTGCCTTGGATGGGGCCCTTGCAAATGTCTCTCCCTGACATCTCTCTCTCCTCTGCCTTTCTTGCCTGTGTCTGTCACCCCACACCAGGAAGGCAGCCCCCTCTGGGGAGCATCTCTCCTGTGCAGTCACAAGGGGCTCTGCAGGCACGAGTGCCATTGCCCTCTAGCAGATGGCACCGTTACCTTGACAAAGCATGGAGCACATTTAAAAAATATAAATATACTCAGAGGCTGATACACTGCTTGTTTCCCCTCTGTGAACCTCTAACACAGGTTTTTTAGCAGCTAAGAGAGACAGAAATGTTCTTCCTCACAGCCCTCCTACCAGGAGAGAGCAGACAAGAATGACCTTGACCTTCCCTGGGGAGACAGGAATGAGATGATGAGAACCCATCAGTGCTGTTCCCTTGGTGTCAATGACACATGAGACCAAGGTGACCCTGTGACACTGCGGGGCCTCGCGGTGCCCAGAGGCCACTGTGACACTGTGGGGGCACACAGAACCAAGGGAAAATTGTGACACTGTGGGACCTCTTAGAACCAACAGAACGTTGTGACACTGCAGGGCCTCATGGAGCAAAGGGGACCATGTGACACTCCTGACACTCTTGGTGCCCAGAGGCCCCTGTGACACTGCAGAGTCTCATGGAATCAGGGGCACCCTGTGACACTGCAGGGCTTCATCGTCATCAGTCTCTACTGAGAGTTGTCTGTACTCACAAGGGGGAAATACAGGGGAGCCTGAGTCTGTTGATCCTAAAACCTCCCATCTTCCTATGGGCATGTGCCTTGATACCAAAATTGGCCAGACAGAACTTTTTAGCACAGCTCTGAGTTTCAGAAAGCAGCCATTCTTTATTGCAGTGCTGGTCACTCAGAGGACACTTCCTCTAATTGAGTGCCCAAGCATTATGTGAACAGAGTTTTTATCAGACACACTGATTACATATTCATGAGCTATCCCTGCTTACTTGATGGAAAGGTATTACTTTACTTTACATAATTGCAAGCCTTATCAGAAGTCTTTATAAGGTTCTTTGAGGTCTGTCTCAGCACCTGGTGTCATTTTCAGGTGGCTATTCCTTGATCCCTGCTTTTGAGTAAGGGCAATATCATTGTTTTGCATAACTTCTGCTTTGTCAGTTTTGCAGAACTGAGCTGGCATCCTGCTTGTGTTTTGTGTGAGTTACACCCTTATCTGCTTCTCCAAGATGGTGCTGTTCTGTTCCACTGTCCTCATCAAGTCCCCCTTTTTCCTGAGACTCATCTCCTTATGGGCACTAATCTAATATCTCAATTTCATTTTATAGCATAGGGCATTATGACACTTAATCTTGATGGAAGCTTAACCCATACAGCAATTATTCTGGTAACCATTATAAACAGATGTTCTAACCAAATCCAGCTGGATAACCATGAAGGAAGCTTGGTCCAGATTTCTTCAAATCCTCAGGAGCTGTCATCTTGAGCTGTGCATTAAAAAAAAATTCAACAATTCTCTCTCCCAAAGTCAGTGCTTGAGATTCCTGGATCAGGAGAAGAGCAGCTGCTACTGCCCTCAGACTGCCCAGCCAGCCCTGGCTGACATTGTCTGATGTCTGTCAAAAGTTGGCCACAGCCCTGCTCCAGTTCCCAGAAACTGTGACAGCACTCCCAGTGCTGGGTTTTGTCTCTCACAGGGAAACAGATCAAATGGGTCCATGGGGTCTGGGAGCCCCACAGCAGGGCCTGCAGGAGGGCTCGCTGGAGCTGTGAAAAGGAAGCCCATGAATCACCAGTCCAGACTTTAAAGTCCTGCTGAGCTGCCTTCAGGAGCTCCCACAGAGGCTTTACCAGCAGCCCACAATTGCTGATCCACAGCCGACACCATCCCACCTTCCTGAGAAATGCCCACAATTCTCTCTGTTTGTTACTTGAGTTAGCAAATGCTTCTTTTCCTTCCTGTCCTAATCTCCGTTGTTTTGGATCCCAAGCAGGGTTCTGTGTTCTGGACTATTTGTACCCCATATCCACTTAGTCCCAGAAAATCCCAGAATGCCAGAGTCTGATCCCATCATTGCTGTTGAGTTTCAGTGGCCTCAGAATGTCATCTCCATACCAGACTGTGAAAGAAATAGCTGGTCTATAGCTGCACAGATAATTTGGCTTAACAGATACCAGCTTGACCAGCCTAGCTCAGTTAAGCAAGTCCCCAGATCTGATGACGATAGGTCAGATTCAAACTCAAACAGAGGACCTCAGCCAACCCCTTTGAAGCATGGATGCACATGTATCATTAGCCAGTGAGCTAGGCGGAGTTAAGACCCTTGACCAATCATGTCTGTAAGCACGGGAAATTTGAAAGCCCTATAAAAGGAGCTGCCAGACAAGAAACAGGGGTTGTTGCTGCATGAATTCAGTGTGTTAATGTCATGTCCCTGTCTCCAACACCACAGTGACATCTGGTGACCTGACAGAATTATGACAAGCTGCTGCAGTATTGCGGGGAGACAGGGAGCTGCAGGATATTTCTGCAGGCAGCAGAACCGTTGTGAGCAGCCAGTGAGGCTGTGGAAGGCAGCAGAATATTGCTGCAGGCAGTGGAAATTGCTGCAGTAGGCCAAGGAGAGTGCCACGTGGATCCCCACCCCCCCAGCTTTCTGGGGGATTGGAAACGCCACTGGGAATATGACAAAATGGGCTTCAGTACCGGAAGTTCCTGTTCGCCAGGTATGGACTCTTCTTTTTCTTTCCATTATAAAATACTGGAGACTTGTTTCAGACCGGCTGGGGCAGTTGGAAGCCAAGAAAAAAGCAAAAGCATTTACTAAGATGCCAGTTCTGGTCGCTCTAAATGGCAGAAAGCACATGGCACATCCGGTAGTTTAGGATGGAAATTATTTTTTGAGAAGGTTATAGCAAAATGAATCAGTAACTAGGCACAGAAATTAACAACTAATATAGTCATTAGAAAAGAGATACGTCTCTGTGAACACACAGGCTTTAAAATCAGAAGAATCCTGGGGAAATTCCTCTCCTTCCAGCCTTGGAAGAGGTAAGAAGGTGGCCCAGCTCCCTCCTTGTGGGGGCCAGGATGGCCAGGCCTGCCCAGGCCAAATCCTGCCGGGCCCAGTGACTCCCAGGCAGTGGGAGGGGAGGAGAATATGCCTTGCCCCAGTCCCGATCAGGTTTCCAGCGGCTGTTAAAACATCCTGCCACTAAGCCAGGGGGGAGAGCCTCCCCTTCCCCTCTGGTGACTCCTGGGCAGAGGAAAAAGGGGGAGTGTCCTGGTTTAGGGCAAATTTGGGAGGAGACCTCCAAATGGGATTTCTCTGGAAAGCAAACCTAAACGGCCCCTCCCCCACAACCGGTCCAGGAAAAAAATCTTCCTCAGAGAAAAGTAGAAAAAACCTATTTATTAAACAAACAAAGTGCCCACAAGTACAAAGAATGAATAATTTGAAACAATAAAACCTTTAGTTGATCTGAAGTGAGATGGTAAACTCAGAAAGTCTCTGTCGTGGGCAGCTCAGCTCTCTCAGTCTCCTATCAGGCCTCTGGAGGTCCAGGTCCTGGTGGGCCGCAGGTATGAGAGCCCTGGGTGCTCCTCTGGGTTTTTCAGTCCGGAGCAGGTTTAAACAGTCCCCCCCCAAAAAAAGAAAAAAAAAAAATCAGTCCAGGGAACTTCTCTGCCCTAGCTAGCTAAAACTAACTAAAAAGCACAGGAGATCTCTGTCCACAGTCTGTCTGAGACTCGGTCAAACACACAGTCCAGAGAAGAGAAAAAGAACACGTAGGAGTCAGGCAGTTTTCTCAAAAGCAACTGCATGCTTCTTCTTACCCTGTTTCACTCTCAGAATCAGTCTTAAAGGTACAGCACACAATCTACAGAATAGACGATTTGGGGATAGAAGCATCATAAATGCACCCTAGGACATTCCACCTCTTATCCCCGTATCATCAACTTACTACCAAAACAAGCTAAATTCTAACTCTACACACACACTTTATACATGCATATATATATATACAGTATACAACTATAAACAGACAATGGCAGTAACATTCAGAAAACAGTGATATCTACTCATAGTTCTCACCCAACAATCAGATCTCCCTAAGGTATACATTGTGTTGTTCCATCTTTCTGCATTATCCACCATGTGCAATCTGGTCCCTGAGCAAAGAAAACTCCACGGTGGGTTTGTCTGTACTCGAGGCAGATTTGGCCCAAACTATCTTTCCTAACAAACCTCTGGCATGCACCACTGGGACTTTATCTCAATCTACTGTATACAGGAGCTCAGACTGGGCACGTCCTGCACTGTAGGTGGAGCCTCAGGTGTTCACTAACCAGGTGGTCTTTGCTAGATGCTGCTCCCAATTTTGGAAAGATGCCCCACCCAGTGCTTTCCAGGTGGTTTTTAACAGTCCATTGTACCTCTCCACTTGGCCTGCAGCTGGTGCATGGCAGGGGATGTGGTACACCCACTCAATGCCATGTTCTCTAGCCCAGGTGTGGATAAGGCTATTCTTGAAATGAGTCCCATGGTCTGACTCAATCCTCTCAGGGGTACCATGCCTCCTAAGAACTTGCTCTTCAAAGCCTAGAATGGTGTTACGAGCCATAGCGGGAGGCACGGGGTAGTTTTCCAGCCATCCCATGGTGGCCTCTACCATTGTGAGTACATAGCGCTTGCCTTGGCGTGTCTGGGGCAGTGTAATATAACCAATCTGCCAGGCCTCCCCATACTTATATTTGGACCACTGCCTATTATAACATAGGGGCTTCATCCTCTTGGCTTGCTTGATTGCAGCACATGTCTCACAGTCATGGATCACCTGAGAAATACTATCCATGGTTAGATCCACCCCTTGGTCTCGTGCTCACCTATAGGTGGCATCTCTGCCCTGATGACCTGAGGCATCATGGGCCCATCAAGCTAGGAACAATCCTCACTTGTGTTGCCAATCTAAGTCTTTGACACCTCTATCTTGGCAGCCTGATCTACCTGCTCGTTGTTTCGGTGCTCCTCATTAGCTCTACTCTTGGGGACATGGGCATCTACATGGCAGACTTTCACAGTTTCTGTACCCTGATAGCTCTTTCTTTCCTCTCTTCAGCAGCCCAGATTGGTTTTCCTCTACTTTGCCAACTAGCCTTTTTCCACTTCTCCAGCCATCCCCACAGAGCATTGGCAACCATCCATGAATCAATGTAGAGGTAGAGCTTTGGCCACTTCTCTCTTTCAGCAATGTCTAGGGCAAACTGAATGGCTTTGAGCTCAGCAAGATGGGTTGATCCACCTTCTCCTTCAGTGGCTGGTGCAACCTGTCATGTGGGGCTCAAAACGACTGCTTTCCACTTCTGGTTCATCCCTACAGCGCGACAAGAACCATCTGTAAAAACAGCATAGTGTGTTTCTTCTGCTGGCAGTTGGTTATATGGTGGAGCTTCTTCAGCATGTGCCACTTGCTCTTGTTACTCTTCATCAGTGAGACTAAAGTGAAAAGGTGAAAACCTTCAGGCCAATTTGTGATTATCTCCAGAATCCCAGGGCAATTCGGGTTTCCAATACAGGTGTGCTGTGTGATAAGAGCAATCCACTTACTCCATGTTGCGCTGACTTCGCTTCCTCTGAACCACTCTACCGCGGTTCCAGCCTTGCCCGGCAGCCCTGGCAGGAAGCGTGCGCAGCTTCGGTAGGGCCCCGCGGAGCGGATCCGCAGGAGCCCACCCGGTGGGTCCTTGGTCCACGAGCAGTCGGTGTTGGTGAGAATGCAGCTTCGGCGAAGGAGGAGAAGGAGACTCTTTCTGGGTGTTACAAGGACGGGTTTATTCGGGGAAACATCCCCAGAGAGCCCAGAGCGAGTCCAGATAGAGTCTGAGCCCCAGATAGAGTCTGAGCACGTTTCGACGTGCGGGGGTTTAAGAGGCACAGGGGTTTGGGGGTGTGTCCAACGCAACTGGCCAATAGAACAAAACCAGGGGAGGGGTTAGGGGGTGGGGTAATGCACAATGGTCCAATCCCTGGGAAGGAGTAGGGGATTTCCAGAACCTGTCCCAATCAGGGGCCGAACCTCTCAGACCTTTCCAGAAGGGGGAGAGGCCTCCTGAAAGACAGACAGGCTCTAGTGGGGAGGGGACAGTTGATAGGCAGGAGGGTTGTCAGGGAAACAGTAGGTTCTGGAAGGGACAGACCAACTGTGATCACAGCAAGGAATGGGGGGAACTTGGAACAAACCATTACAGAACTTATTAATATTAACAATAAATAAAAAGGTATAAAACGCACCGCTACATCTCCCCCTTTGTTTTTATAAAAGATGGTATCTTGAACTGTAAATAGCTGGTCAGTGGCCACAGCTCAGGATCTTTCACTTCTGGTGGAGCTGTGACAACGGCGACTTGGCTTGCATGCAGGGGGGAGACAGCTTGAACTCAATATTTTAACAAATAACGAATACAACTAAACGCACCGAGAATACAGAAAACCATAAGTAAAACGATCAGGACAGAACGAATAATGGACCAGGCCCACCCAGGTAGCCCCAATTCTCAAAAAGTCCATCCAGCCAGTCGGATGTCTGAGGACAGCTTGTTCTTGAAGCCTCCGACAAGTTTGCAGATTGTGGCATGGGTGTTGGCACTGCCCACGCCTCCATCGGAGACTGAAGACTGGCGAGCAGCAGCAAGGATAGAAGGATGGCTGCTGTCGATGGGGCCATCGCTCTGAGTGGGTCTGGATCTGAACTAAAGAGAATGTGAAACCAAAACATAATTAGAAACAGACCAGTGAGGGAGGGGCAGGACAAACTCATCCCAGCTGGACCATTTGTGTCTTTTCCGCCTCCAGGACGCCACTGACACCTGTGACACCTTCACCTTCCCCCCAGAGACCTTTGGTACATAGGGCCTCACCCATTTAGAGGGGATCCACCTTAGGCCACTGGGGGTGGACACGCAGGCGTACCCGCGCCCCCAAGTGACCAGGTTATGAGGTCCCTCTGTTCCGCCAGTCTCCAGGTCCTTAATCAGAACCGGCGGTCGGACCTTGGTAGCGAACTGGACGTTGCTGCTGAAGTGGCGGACAATTGGTGGGTTCAAAACCTCGAATGAGCAATTTAAAAAATTAATTGTGAACAGGACTCTAGACAGGCGAATCACCGGAGATTCCAATTTCAGGACCTGCTGTTGCTGGTCAAGGACCCTTTTGATTTCTCTGTGGGTCCTCTCAACCATGGCTTGACCTGTGGAGGAATGGGGGATGCCTGTTTTGTGTTCCACTCCCCATTGTTGCAGGAAACTGCGGAACTCCCCGGACTTGTATGCAGGCCCGTTATCAGTCTTCAGGGTCTTGGGGACGCCCAGGAAGGAGAAAGCCTGAATGAGATGCATGATCGCATCCCGGGATTTCTCCCCTGCGTGGGCAGAAGCGAAGACTGCGCCAGAGAAGGTGTCCACTGAGACGTGCACATATTTCTGCTTGCCGAATTGAGGGACATGTGTCACGTCTGTCTGCCACACCTCGCAGCTGCCTAACCCCCTGGGGTTGGCACCAGCACTCAGGGTGGGGAGCGCATGCTGCTGGCAAGTGGGACAAGTCGCCACAATCGCCTTGGCCTGTTCCCGGGTGAGGTGGAAGCGACGGACCAGGCCTGGGGCATTTTGGTGAAACAGCTGGTGGCTGATTTTTGCCTGCTCAAAAAGATTCGGCAATGGGGCCATCTCCACAGGGGCAGCGAGAGCATCAGCCCTCCTGTTCCCCTCGGCAATGAACCCTGGCAAATCCGTGTGTGACCTTGTGTGCATCACATAGAACGGTTGCTCTCGGTGGGAGACAAGCTTTACTAATTTTGAGAGCAACTTAAAAAGAGCAATGTTGGTCACCTCCTGGAGAACGGCATTCTCGGCTCTGGACACTACACCTGCAACATATGCAGAGTCAGTTACCAAATTGAATGGTTCAGAGAACCTCTCGAAGGCCCTGACGACTGCGGCCAACTCAGCGATCTGAGGTGATCCTTCTACCTCAGCGACATCTGTCTCCCACCGCTGAGTCTGAGGGTCCTTCCAAGTCAGAACTGACTTGTGAGACCTTCCGGACGCGTCTGTGAAAACTGTCAGTGCCTCTAAAGGCCTTCTGCTCTGAACACTTTCTAATTTTAATGCAAATTGTGCTTCTGAATTGAAAATTTTGTGGGCAGGCCGATGAATAGAAATTTGACCTGTGTAGGAATCCAGAGCCATTTGCAAAGCCTCGTTCTCCCGCAGCAGTTGTTCCAACATTGGTTTTGTAATTTGGCCCGATTTCATCCGAATTGGGATGTGAATACACTCGAAATCACAGCCAGCCAAGTCCCTGATGCGGGTTCTGGCCTTCCGGATAAGGTCAGCTACCAGCTCTTGTGGCATTGTCATCCTTTTGGACCTCTGATGGCTAAGGAAGACCCACTCTATGATCAAGAGAGGATCCTTCCCGCCTCGGTCCTTGCGGTGTATTTTACTCACCTCCTTGTCCCACTGAAAGATGACACCGTGGAGGTGTGTCAGGTTTCCCAGGATGATGAAATTGAATGGCAGTTCAGGCACATACCTGTCTGCCTGCCTAGTGGACATTTTTACCTGGACCTTCTCTAACGCCCTCTGCGCTTCTGGGGTGAGCTCCCGCGGAGAACTTAGCTCCTCTCCCCCTTTCAATAAATTGAAAAGAGGGTCTAGGTCCTCGGTGGTCAGACCTAGCCAGGGCCGCACCCAGTTCAACGCCCCACACAGTTGATGGACGTCAGCAAGGGTCCTGATTTTAGTTTTGATGGCCAATTTTTGCGGCGCAATGGTCCGCTTGCTGATTTCCAGGCCCAGATACTTCCAAGGCGGCATCCTTTGAATCTTTTGTTCCTGCAGCTCGAATCCTGCAACAACCAATGAAGAGATTGTCAGGTCAAGCGCATGGGACAGTACATCCTCGTTCAGGGCGCAGACAAGGACATCATCCATATAGTGGTGGATAATCGCCTTGTCTGCGGCTGCACGCACAGGGGACAGCAAGGAAGAAACATACCGTTGGCAAATGGCTGGGCTGTTCTTAAGGCCCTGCGGCAAAACTTTCCAATGGTACCTTTTCCTCGGGGCCTCTCGGTTGATGGTGGGAACCGAGAACGCGAAGCGTGGGGCATCGTCAGGATGTAGGGGAATTTGGAAAAAACAATCTTTAATATCTATAACTGCCAATTGCCAATCTTGGGGGAGCATTGTTGGGGAAGGCATCCCTGGTTGGAGAGACCCCATATCCTCTATAACATTGTTAATTTGTCTGAGGTCGTGGAGGAGCCGCCATTTGGTCTTGTCAGCCTTCTGGATGACAAAGACTGGAGAATTCCACGGGGATGTGGTCTCCTCGATGTTACCTTTGGCAAGCTGCTCTTCCACTAGCTCATTCAGCGCCTTCAATTTTTGTTTTGAAAGCGGCCACTGTTCCACCCAGACTGGAACATCAGTTTTCCAATTCAGTTTTTGGGTAGGGCGCTTCTCAGCGACCGCCACCCTAAAATCCTGTGAGGGGTCGGGAATGTCAATTGGTGACCCCCCACTGTGCCATGAGGTCTCGCCCAAGCAAAGGCTCCTTGTAATCTAAAACAAATGGGCGGAGATTTGCCAATTGCCCATTTGGCCCCTTAATTTGTACAATGCTCTTAGACTGCTTAGCCAATTGGATGCCCCCTACACCTTGCACCGCTCCGGCCACACTTTGCAGAGCCCAATGCGACGGCCACTCCCGTGACGGGATCACAGTTACATCTGCCCCTGTGTCCAGGAGACCCCTGATACCAATGGTCTCCTCCCCCACCTGCACCTGACAGTCGAGCTGTGGCTTTGAGTTGGAAATCGCCCTCACCCTCCCCACTGAAGGAGCTTTCCCTGTGAGGAAATCGGGGATGGGTATTACCTGGGCTATTGTCTGCCCCTTCGGCAGAAAGACAGGCGGGGAAGTGCAGTGCAGCCAAACCACGAAGCGCTCGGGATCAGAGTCAACGATTCCCGGAGCAACCTCGATCTCGAACGGGGTGTACTTACAATCTCCGATGACTAAGTATCTGTCCCAGATCTCATGCCAAGAGCCCTGCTCACTGGGGCTAACCGATAGAAGGCGCCAATTGCTGTCCTCAGCAGCAGCGACTCAGTGAGCTGTAGTTTGAATGGCTCGCACCGTGAGTTGGTGGTTAGGATGGAATCTGAGAGTTCAATCTCTCTGGGTGTCAGGTCCGGTATATGTGAGTCTGAAGAGACTCTGGTGTCAGTCCTGGTGGGTGAAAAAGACAGATTAGTCCTGTCCTCTTTCCCCTTCTTCCCCTCCTGGTTCGGGCCACCCAATTTTTGTCCTCACGCTGGGTGGACCCGCGCTCACTCCCTAGTTTTTTTGAATAGTTGGTGTGTTCCCCTGCAACCCCCCATTCCCACCCCCTGAGTGCCACGAACTGTTGGAATGCAGCCCGCAGTGGGCAGGCGTGTTGCCAGTGTCCACCTTTGCTACACAAACTGCAACAGTCTCTTCGCGTCCGAAAGAGTGCTTTCTGGCTGGCGCTTTTCCTGAGGGACCTCCGGAGTCAAGCGCTGCAGCTCTCGGGGTTCCTCTCTGCTGTGCTTTGGGGCTGCTCTGCCGGCACGGAGATGAGCGGAACCTTTGCTTCACACACTTGGAGAAAGTCCTGCACGGTGGGCGGAGGCTTGAGTGGCAGGCTGAGGATGGCCGCTTTACCACCGATCATTGGCGTTTTTCTGGACCATCATCTCAAGCACGCTTTCCCGAGCTGCCTCTTGCCGCACCTGCGTCTCAATAGCTCGCGTCATTTTTTCAACAAATGTGACAAAAGGTTCCGCGGGTCCCTGCTTAATATCTGCAAAATTGGGCAGTGGTGCCTCTCCCTGCAGCCCTAAAAATGCTTTTTCTGCAGCCAGCTTGACCTTCTCAAGCACTTGGACCGGGATGTGTGCTGCCTGATCCGGAGCCTGTGCCCACTTGCCCTCTCCGCACAGATGGTCGAGGGTGATGGGATCCCCCGAGTCATCGTGGATGTCTCTGCATCTTCCAACATGCCTGGCAGGGCGGTCCGCAGCAGGTCTTTCCATGCTCCCTCCCAGAGCTTGTACTCCGTGGAGGACATGAGGCACGAAAAGAGCTGCCGAAGATCAAAAGGGACCGCGGCTGTACCGGCAAGATTGGCCTTTAACAATCCCCGGAAGTACGGGCTTTCCCTCCCATACTCCCGGTGGGCCTTGCAGAGATCTTTGATTACATATGCTGGGAGAAAGGCTGCCAGTTGACACGAGTGATTCCCACTCCTTGACCTGTCATATGTAACAGGGGCGAGTGAGGGAAGGTCACCCCGGCATGGGCCTATGGCCTCCGGTTCCCCTCTTCCGGTATCCCCACCGTGGGAACCGGATGTGGGACCGTGAGAACCGGAAGTCCAAGGCGGTTCCGGCAGGGGCAGGGGTGTGGTCTGTGGGGGTGATGTCATCGCGCA